>WFIW01000018.1:166286-207281 GCA_009756535.1 Metschnikowia sp. UFMG-CM-y6306 | reverse complement strand
ATCCGATGCAGCGCCGTGGTTTTACCCAAATGCAACGTCGTGGTTTTCTTAGATGCAGGACAAATACCCACCTCAAGGCGCCATTGGCCTAGATAAGCCATCCCAGGACTTATCGGGACGCCTAAGGCGGCCCGAACGTGGATAACACTCCACTCCGACCAATTATGGCGCCATCGTGCCCCCACGGCGGCTGGAAATGGCGCAACCAGGCCGGCATCTCGCCATGAGGCGCCCGACGCCTCATGCGGGCCGGGCCAGTTTTTATCTATATAAGTTTGGATGATCCCCCTTGTTTTAGGGATCATCAACGAATACACCTTCTCTTAAGTACTTGACGCTGAAAACAACTACAAAAGAATATAACAATTATAGGATTAAAATAATCAAGTAATCTTAACTATATCAGAGCCACAGTTAATTCAAGTCTATATCAGCCAACGTATTTTTTCTATATTCTTTCTAACCAATAGAGAACTTGCTATGTAAATAGCTATAAGGCACAGCGCTGCTGCTATAACAACTATTAAAAGTGAATGTGATTACTGTATATTCACATTATATTAAGTACACATATAATTGTGATTGCAATGGTTTATTAAATATAAAAGTGACTCACATATGAACTCATGCATGTGTAGAGAAGTTATAGCTTAGAATTTGCATCTTCAATAAATTATGCGAGATAAAGTTTAGTGATGTTGTTTATATAACGTTATCTTTCAATTACAAATGAAAACTGGAGCAAGTTTCATCATAATCATTCCCTTCGCCTGGGATCCTTTTTGAATGTTGTTTTCTTGGTGGCACACTGAACTGTAGAGGACTTAGAGGACCAACTTAGAGGGCCAATTTAGAGGACCAATTTAGAGGACCAACTTAGAGGACTGACTTAGAGTACCACCTGTAGAGGAATAAGTACCAACTGTCGACCTGGCATTAAGAGCAGACCTGGTAATGGTAGATCCGATAACTGTGGATGTATTGCAAGTAGCACAATAAACGTGGGAGTGGTAGTGGAGTATGCAGTGTTGGAGTCGGTGGTATGGTTCAGAATCCCGGATGATTGTCATGAAATCAATTGAAAAGGATTTGGGGTCTCAATATCTAATTTTAATGCATTGGAGCAGGTGATATGACAGTTTTGGTATAGATTGGTAGACAGGAGAAAGCTAGGGATTTAAAGAGCACCTAGGTCAAGGAAGTTAATAAGGGATATATTCAGGTCATCAGTTGGAAGTATCATCGAAGGTCTATAATGGCAAGTGTCGGAGAGGGAATATAGTCAAGTGGACAAAGTAGCCATACTTGATGGCGACTTGGATGACGCAAAGTTATACTTGATACTTACCAGCAGTGCAGCCAGTTGGTCAACGGGAAATGTGTCTTGAAAGTGGACAAATCTCTATGGCTAGCAAGCTCCACATGTGATCGGGATAAATTCATTGACCATTGGCCATTGGAAAAATGGGCTTCGTGCGAGCAAAAATCTGCAGTTACTGCAAAAGGATGTACCCCGACGGAGTCATAGCACTCTATGTTGATGATGTGCTTGTGCTTGGGACAAAAGACCGTGTGTCTAGAACCAAGAAAATATTGGGCCGGACCAGGAGACATCAAGAGTTTTCCAGGCATAAACATCGAAGTGGTTATACAAAGTGCATCTTGAAGAGCCCTTCGAAAAACTTATTGGAACACCCAATGGTTCAGCCCGACGTGGCCTGCTGATCCAAACGAGCACAGCACCAATGATGAAGACGAGGGGCCTATGGTCCGGGTTAGGTGTGTCATTGGGAAACTGCTCTTCGCAGCAAATGCTGTTTGCCTGACAGAAATTCCACGTCCTGAGCCTATCAAGACATGTCAATGATTCAAGGATTGACACTTGGAAGCAAAGAGGGTCCTTCGGTGGTCAAATCAACTCCATTTTGGGACTCATTGCTCATTGGGACTCATTGCTCATTGGGACTCACTGGAATCATTCAAGTCCGTCAAAGCGTCAAATTAATGCCTCTTCAGATGCTAGCCATGCACCAGTCTCGAAAAAGGTCGTTCTGTCACTGGATTCATCATCCCTTGGTTTCACCAGTGCAATCTAAGCCACGATCAATTGCCGCAATCCCAACACTCATTCTGCGTTGGTTGCGCTTTGCACAACAACCGTTGGAGCTTCGTGGATCCAAACCCATTGATTGAAATAAGTCTGGAGCAAAAGACACAATCATACCAACCCCATGTTGGAGCCCATCAAAGGCGCCTCCTAGGACCAGACCCACCGAAGCGATCTCTAGCATATCTGCTCGTGCGAATGAAGTCACACATATCTCATGATACCATTTCTGAGTTATTATTGACAGTCTTCCACCACTAGACATCTGGCCATGGCCATCGAGGGCGCACCAAGTGCTTCTTCAGACGCGGAATCGTCACTTTTGGACAGGTTATCTCTCGTATATCATCCACAAATATGCCCCGATACATGATAACTCAATGACAACAACTAATCGAAATGGACGGCCAATGCCTCATCTGTCATTTCCTCTGCCGAGTTCAACAATGGCATTCCCGCCTGGTTGGCGCCTGCACGGAAGCCATCACATCACGAAGAGACTTCACGCAACAGAATCAATGGGACTCGACTTTTCCTGATTTGGTGATCAAGAGTGAACACCAATCCACTCGGCCATCTTGGCAAGGGCCCGGTCTAGAAGCTTGGCCTTTCGATCCGGGCGGTCCTCGACACATTGTCAGCCCAGGGCTCGTCAAATGCCCAGGGTCACCTGCCCAGAAAGATGGCAGTCCCACAAGACCAGGTTCCACGACCCAACGCCTCCACGAATTCCATCTCTGACAGCAAGTATTCCATCTCTGACAGCACGTACTGAAGCCGCCTGCGGCCTAGGGGCATGCAGTGTGCATACGCCTAGGCTAGATCGGTCCAGTACCACAACAGAGCCAAATTGTTTAGCTCGTGCTGCCACTTGCCTGGACCCAAAACGCCGTCCAACTCCTGTGCACTCGCACGTCCTTCCAACACGCAGAGCCGGACCAAGGCCTCCGCCCGGCGCCGGCTGCGCTGCGTGCGCTCCACAAACGTCTCTCTGATTCCCCCGGAGCCTTGGGCCAACTTCTGCGCATTCGTCAAAAACGCCGTGCAGTTCTTCAAGAGAAGAGCACGGTCCGCATCGCTGGTTTCCCGCGGGAGCCGCCTGCGCTGGAGATCAATGTCGGCCCGCGCAATGTAGACTCTTGCTAGCTGGGCTATGATTTGGCCCACGCCCAATGCCTGGGGGTCGTGCCGCGCTGCTTCGAGCCGCTGCCGGAGCCCGCCCTCTGCACACTTGAGACTCTTGGTCATTTCAGTGAGCGCCCGCCAGTAAGACTCAACCTTTGCGGCGCTCTCCATTGCGCAGGTTCCGCTGCCCATCACGCCGATGGCGCTGCCGGGCCTCGGCGCAATTTCCCGCTGCAATAGAAAGCTCTCGATGCTGTCTGCTGCCAGCATATATCGCTCGGGCGTGTTGGGGAGCCAAGCGCTGCTCCAGATGCCCGCAATCTGCTCGGGGTCCTGCATACACCCTTCGGTCGCCGCCACGAGGTATGCTTTGGCGATGTTGAGCTCGTCCAATGCTAGGCCGGAGGTGTCGATGCCATCGAGAAACAGATGGACGTCTCTCACAAATGGTTCGGTCATGGCGGCAATGACTGATGCAGTCACGGGGCCACTCTCCACGCCATGGCCACTAGTCTGGACAGTCGCCAATGCCGCGTCGTCCGTCGGGTCGGCGGCCTCCATGGCCGCCACTACCAAGCAAAATGCCGCCCTCGCGGTCTCGATCATGTCTGCCCTGATGTCATTGCTTGCAGACAAGTAGTGTGTTTGAAACCCAGCCACTTGCGTCAAGAGTTCCATTGCCCGAAGCACCGTGCGCTTCACCGGTCCCTCCCCGGCCTCCAAGAGCTCCGTATAAACCATGGCGGTATTGAAAAATAAATCACATTTCTCGATATCAAACGGCACACCTGCGTGAATCTCAATGGCTTTTTCATGTGCCTCAGCGATGGCTCCGAGCTTCTGCACAACCGGCACCGCCGCCGAGAACACTTCCTCAACACCCGTCAAGTCCTGTATTGCCACCGCCTCGTCCTGGTACCGGCTGTGCACGTGGAAAAGTAGCCGCAGGGCGTTGTAGCAAGCCTCAGGGAGGCCGCTCTGCACATATGCGTCGTATGCCCGCTGGTAGAACCGAAGAGCCTTGGCAGGATCCGATCCGTAGAACTTGTCTCCGGATTCCTCTTCCAGCGTCCCGATCTCCATATAATCCTCGGCCGTTTCGGGCGCGTGTGCGGGCTCTTTGGCCCCAGTCTTTTTGCTTTTCATATTATTTTCTGGAGTTAGTATGAGTCGGCAGGTTTGGATGGGCTATGCGTCAGGCAGCCAGCAGAGACGGTTGTAGAATGATAGGTGTTGATGCAGAATGGGAGGTGTTGATGCAGATGCAAGTAGGGAGATGACCAGCGAGCAAGCTTAGAAGACACACATAGCAACTAAAGGAGAGCCAAATGGAAAAAGAAACATCTGCTTGGGCCAGCGTTCCCCCAGCCCTTTCGTGGGAGTTAACTAATGTTAGCTCGTAAATTTGGGTACCTCATGTGGAGCTCAAAGTTATGGCAAGATAGAGCCAACTTCACCTCTGCAACTCATGAGTCCCACAAACAAGCTTGTGGCCTCACAGACAAATCCAATGTCCAGCTTGACGCATGCTAGCGTCCAAGTCTCGCGCTAGTCTCGAGCACGCTCGTAAGTTGATCAAGGTACATTTTGATCCGGCTAATATTTCCTGCGGGGCCATAATTGCCAAAATGATCTGAAATGTCCAGAATTAGGAAAATTGATACCGAACTAGACAAAATCAAAGGAAAAATTGAACTATCCGTCTCTTCTGCACCTTTTGACTAAAATGAATAGACTCCACGAACATTGGTCTATGAACATCTCGCCCCGAACAACTCGTCCTCGCATTGATTTGTTTGAGCACCATCTGAAACATTGTTGGCGGATAAGGAGAGCTGTGGCGTTTAAGATGGAAAACTCATAACATTACGGTCTCGGCCTTGCGTTGAATGCCATAGTACCATTTCTTGCTCGGAGCTGATCAGCCCTGAAACTGCATCAGAATCACGTAACACCCGTTTGATTCGGCTATCCGCCTTCTCGAAATGTCCCTCTATCGTGGCCAATTCGGCTTCCCTAGGTGCAACCTCCATGGAATTATAGAGCAAAGAGAGCCGAGATGATCATTAGTTGGTCTAGGTCTGGAATAGACATAAAAGACATAAACATGAAAGACATAAAATAGACATCAATAGACTTGAATAGACTTGAATCGACTTGAATCGACTTGAATAGACATCAATAGACTTGAATAGACTTGAATAGACAATAGACACCACAGATATAATAGGATATGGACTGGACATAGCGAACAGCTTGGAATAGAAGAAAGGCATTCCGGCAAAGGGTACGCGGGGATGTAAATACACCTCTCGGGGTCTTGAGGCCGATCACGTGGAACACCCTATCCTTAGCGATGGCGCATCCTGGAAAGACACAAATGCCGCTAATACATACTCTTGAGCTTCATGGTTGGAATGATTTGGCCGAGGGGGAAATCAAGCGGATGCGAGTGCTCGCAAGTAGGGTGGAACGCGCAGCTCATATAGGCGGTGCACGGGTGCGCTGCTGGCGATTTCACTTGTGGCCAAGCGCGTACCTGGCACCTAGCAGCCTCCTGTTCCCACCGCAGGCCATTCCCGAAGCCTTGGTTCCCACACTGCAGGCCTCCATTTGCGGCTATCACAATCCAGGCTTGTTCTGTACTGCATTCTGGCTCCCGGCACCCGTACACCTCAGAAGCCCTGGAACAGGTTCCTTTGTGCAGAACGTTTTTGAGGTCATCGTATTATTTGGCCAAGGTGGAGTTGGTCCAGTCCAAATTGCATGATTGATCTGGTCCAACCTCAACATTTCATTTTTTTTCAAGTTGGAGCTCAATCGGGTTGAGCTATATTCAAGACAAGGGTTGACAAAGACAATTACATCATCCTCGATTCGTCTTCATCGCTGATTCGGACTGATTTTTGGATCCTCTCACGAATATTCTGGAACTCTTCCCACTCTTCCAGATTACCGAACCCATTTTTCTCATTAAGTCTGGCTCACTTTGGCCTAAGAATCCGCCAACTTCATTTGAATCTCGCGACATTGATTCCTCTCCTGAAATTATCTAGACTTGATCTTTTAAAGCAATCCGCCTCGGGCCTGAAGATTGGACCCTTGATTTCGACCGCTTTGCCTGAACCGATTTGATTGAACCGATTTGAACCGATTTGATTGAACCGATTTGAACCGATTTGATTGAACCGATTTGAACCGATTTGATTGAACCGATTTGAACCTTTTGATTGAACCGTTTTGATTGAACCCTCGGTCTGGAATTCAAACTCAGCCGTAACTGCCCTTGCAACTCTCGTCGTTTGTTGTTGCGTGGGTGCAGCATAAAAAATGGAGTGCCCCGACATTGCCAACCTTCCCAATGTGGTCGAAGGAAGCTCAAACCGCATTTATGTGTCGCTCCCCGTGTACGTTTTGGCGCTCCGAAAGCTCAAGCTCGGCATCATGCTTGTAACAGACTTCACCGCCAATAACGACCTGGTGTTCAACGGAACGAGCATCAGCTCGCTCCCGGCACTGTTTTCTGTGGGTGGCCGGCCGCTTCTGAAGGCCCAGGTGTTCTCCATCTCGGTCCTGGCCACGAGAGTGTCATCGGTGTGGGACAAAATGAACATGCAGTCCCGCTTGCGTCACCATGACATGTGCGACGACCGCCGGTGCGATGTGCTGCAGCTTGGGATCATAGCCATCGTGAACTTCCGTGTACAGCGCTACCAGGGCCGCTTGGAGGGATTCTTGGGCCTGTTGGTGGCATGCGTTAGGCGCTCCGAACAGCTGGAGGCGGCCTTCGCCAAAATGCACGAGTCAGCCTTTCACGCGTTCATGGGCCGATTGGCCTGCTATATGAACTTGAGACTTTATGATGACATATCGGTGACCTTTCCGATCGAGCTCTACTTGGACCGGGCGCATATCGAGCGCAACACGCGGCCCAAGCCCGCATCCCTGTCCCCGACCCTCCACACCCAGGCTTCCGGGGGACAGCGCATTCATGTTCGCGATGCAATCTATCAACAGCAGGTTTCTCAGATCCCCAGTGACTCTCAAGTATCGAAACTTCAGGGACCTAAGCACCAAGGACCAAGTTGGAATCACCAAGCACAAAATCACCAAGCACAAAATCACCAAGCACAAAATCACCAAGCACAAAATCACCAAGCACAAAATCACCAAGCACAAAATCATTCTCCAGCATGGCTAGAATCCCCCAAAGATAGCTCTCAAGACATCCGCATACCTGCACTGCATGCAAACTCCCAGCTAGCCCTACCGCCTCCGGCCAAGGCTCAGCGGCAAGTCGTGCAGACGCAAATCAGTATAATCGACCCTGAGGCGGCGCATCCGGCAAAAGTAGGCGAGCCGGTAGGGTACCAGCACTCGACACGAAGGCCGGGACCTGAATCGGCGCCCAAGCGGTATGGCGTGCACCGCCTCCATCGAGTTAGCACCTTTCAGTTGTGCCAGATCCCGGTGGAGGATATCGAGATTCACGCGACTTTCGAGTTCGGCGCCGATATATTGTTCATCTCGCCCGGGCCACTAGATATATTCGTCAAGCCGTACGGCAAGACTATGCGTGTGTCGCCGTTTGAAATCCGTCTCGGGGAGGCTTCCGTCGAGGTGCTCACTGCCGCAGAGGCATGCGCGTTTTTTGGCGTGGACGAGATCGAGATGTTGATCCACCATATCCACGAGTACTCGCACAAGCTACTCAGTTTAGTTGGGCTGAGAGTGAAGATGCGAGTGGAGCGTCGCATTAGTGTCTTGGCAAATGGCTATGAGCGTGCGTATTGGGGGTCGCAGAGCTCCATGCAGAACCTCTTGGATTCGGTGGGCCTTCGAGGAGGGAAGCGCATATTGGGCGAGTGACCCCTTGAGAACGCCAACGGCAGAGCAGAACTGACCAGATCCTACTTTTCGAGGCGGTTAGTTCTCGTGCGGTCCTAGCTTCCATAATCTGAGAGACAATGACATCATGAACTTTCAGCTTGGCTTGTGCACCAAGCTAGATCGCACATCCGTAGGAGATACATAAGACGGAATCTCATTGCCCCACAAAGATGCAACCGGTTTCGTGATGAAGAGTGTGAGGAACGATTCAAAGTACTTTTTGCCCACTTGGGTCTTGGGTACCCACAACCAGAAGAGACCTTTTCCAATTTTCAGAAGATCACGGGGGAAACATAGCCCAGTGTCAAGTATGCGGCGTTAATCATCACATAAGTCAGCAAGCATTTCATTGAGCCATCTCCCTCACTATCAAGTACTATAGCATGTACCCGTAAATTACCATGCAAGTTATGAACCTCAATATTGTATTTTGCCTTTTTCATTTCTGCCAACGGGAACATAATCAGTTATCTGGGATAGTCAGGGGTTTTGTATGACTTCTGAGGTTCTTCAATTCCGATCGGCTTGTCCAAGACTTGTTTTTGGTTTCTCGAGGGGTCTGATCATAGCGGTAAATAATTCTTTGTATTTGCACTAGCTCCCCACGTTCTTTGAAAACGGGATTCCGGAGAAACTTTAGTCAAAGTTCTAGCTTTTTCGGTAGCCATATCTTCGGAATTCGGAGGTTGCAATGCCATCTTCATAGTATGTGCGTGCGTAATTCGGCGTAGAGCGGTAGGGTGAGGAACTTTCCGCTTCACCCATGAAAAATGTTGTTCCGGTGTCTGAAACCTAATGTATGGATATTTGTTTGAAAGTTCGGTCTATCCGGTACATGATTTTGCCGGCTTCTCTGGTGTATATGTATTGAACACTTCTCCGCATGTGTCCTTCCCTGGGTAGCTTTTAGCTCACCAAACTTGATATCACTTAGAGGGGCACTTTAGTTTCCGGTTGGAATTTGGGTCATGTGCCAAAAATGTGGCGTTTTATGGAACTGCGGTTTCAAAAAAAGGACTGGCAGAATCAAGGGTGCGGAAGACGTTTTTATAGGGCGTGGTTTCAATGGCTGCAATTAGGACGCGCGCGCCGCCGTGGATTATAAATACTGCTCTCCCTGCTGTTGATACACACCCCCTCCCCTTTTTCCCATCATGACAATTACAGATGCAGTATTCCATTTGGTTTAAGGCAGTGTTATCGCAGGTGCTAGATCTAGGATTTTTGAAAGCTTCTATGGTATCTTTTAAAGTACTGGCTGATTCGGGTTATAGATGGAGTTCGATCCTACTTCGCTACCTTGCTCATGAATACTCACACTAGGACTTTCATATCCTCTATCATCTGAGCCGATAGAAAACAAAAGCTTGGTTATGGTCAAGACCAATCCCTGAAGCACATGAAGGCGTGAATGTTTATCCAGAGGACAGTCAAATTGAATGCTTAGTTGGCCACCTCTACTTCGCGGATAATGGAAAATTCTGAGAGCTATTGGGCGGAGCTTTGATAATTGGCTTTACGTATGAGTCCTGATGAGCTTTAAAATGATTAATCATAAGTTAATACCTTCACACAAGTTACACTGTCCAAATGACGATTGGCATAAGAAGCAGCTGATGAGTGAATAATGTGGTGCAGGAACTTTTTTTTTAAGAGGATTTCGAAAAACCTTTGAATTGATTCCTTCCGTGGAAAGCAACCAGAGAAAACAAGTTCTTGGATGCTGGGTTTTCTGCCATCTCACTGAGAATGCCTGCTTTCGAGTGTGTTGATTTCTGGCGAAAATGGTATCGCCGCTTGGCAGATCGCTTCGTGCTTTTCCAAGATTTCATTAAAAAGTGGAGAAGTAATCCGTTTTCCCGCAAAATGTTTTGCGCCTTCAAGCGTGTGTTTGAGACCACCTCCTCCTACGAAGCAGCCCTGCATCCATTGAAGCAACTCCATTCAAAGAAATTGGGGTACTTGACTTGCTATTTTATCAATTTACTGCTTAAACCCATACTCAAAATGACAGCGTCTGATAAAGCAAAATGCTTGATCTATGAAACGACATGCAACAAAAATACCTTGGGCTTACTAAAAACGAAGTTAATCAATCACTTAAGATAAAAGCTTCAATTAATTATCTTTTGTTCACGTGTCAGTCTTGACAATCTCCAACCTTTTCCTTTATGACTGATAACAAACCACTAGCGAGACTTTGGTGTGGCGCAGCTACGTTCACTCCTTACAAAGGAAATGGAAGTCACATGCCGCCACCGCACGTGCCCATTCGCAGCCCCCTGAAGCCCAAACAAATATCTTTTGCTTTCCATTAAGTTTACGGTAGCATCCGCTCACCTGATATCTGATTAACCTTAACAAAAAAGTTTTCCTAATTGAGACTATGTGGCAGAATTCAATTAGTTTCTCACTGAGAAGCACCAAAAGAATTTAGCACCTTCCCTAAAGGGGCTGGCATTCTGGTGCTCAATCTTAGCGCGTGCCGAGCTATTCAAAATCTTTGAAACCAGAAAATCCAGAATGCTATCATTGATGGTTGTCGAATTCTTTTTTAGTTCCTTAACTCCTTTTTCCATGCCAACACTATCTGCTCATCAACTCTTCATCGCCGACGTGCAAAGCATCAGGTAAGAATCTGCCGATTGGCATGGTTCAAGTGAATACTACGGGGACCAACGACGTTCGTTACACATAATGCTTGGAAACTTGTGGGAAAGTCTGGTCATATCCAAAGCTAAAAAATTTTACCAGAAAGGTGGGGCCGTGGCTAAGCCTTGGTGGACTGCATCAACATGGCTGCAACTCGCAAGCAAAATTTCCACCTTGGGTAATACGCATGCATCGCGACTATGTCAAATCCCGAAACGTTATGACAGGCGGGGTCAAATGCCGATATGCCGGACCACACCTGGTAAAAAAGGGGGCCGAGGCAGTTGGACCGTGTTGATCGACGTGCGCGAGGTTGTGTTTGGTTTCAACTTCTTGCCGACATAGAAACATTTATCTTTCGAGAGGAGCAAATCGGGAGTTGCTGGCTGGAAGGATGCGATCCACAAAGCAATACATGACAAGAAAGTTTCACATGACGCCAATACTGCTCCTGGCCATAGAAACAACCCTCTTAAAGTTATTGACGCGTTGGAAGAAAAACCTCATGGCTCGCAAAATTATTTTCCCAACTTGGCAAAAGACGGCTACTAGGAATATAGACACGTGAGGCGCATTGACAGGGGCGAAAATTGCCCAAAGTGGAAATCCGCAACAGTTCAGCGCACGCCCCTGCAGGCTGACTGCACACCTACTCCATGACAACCAAAAGCACATAAAAGCGGCCAAATTCCGTGAAACCCTCATGTTCATCAGAAATTAGTCCAAGGGTCAATCAAGCATTCAAAACACAGAAGCCTTACAGAAGATACAATTCAATAGTACCTAAGAAATCCACAATCAAAACTTGCAAGACAAGAATTGAATTGGATCGTTAAATTCCATCTGAATCAGTGTCCAATTTATCATACCAACATTTCAACAAAGCCTCAATGCGTTTTTCCCTGGCTCGTTTAGCAGCAGCTTTGGCTGCCATTCAGGTGGCAGCAGCAGCTCCGATCGCTGCTACCACCGACTCGTCTAACGGAATTGCAGCCATCCTTGCCGGACTTGGAGGAACTGCCACCACTCCTGCAGCTGCAGCTGCTGCAGCAACTACAGCGGCAGCCGCTGTAGATACTGTGGCAACTTCAGCCGTGGCGGATCCAGCAGTGGCAGCTACCGCGGTGGCAGATCCAGCAGTGGCAGATGGAAGCGGGACCGATGCAACCAGTTCGGTAGCTTTGGCGGATGCTTTAGGCTCCGCAACAGCTTTAGCAGACGCGCCAACAGGAACAGTGGCAGACACTACGGCAAGTAGTACCGCCACCGGGTTGGACTCCCTCTTGTCCCTTTTGGGAAGCGGTTCAGATTCGTCGGGCACTGCCACGACGTCCACCGACTCCAGCGAGGAGTCCTCCAGCCTGTCAGCGGATGGGTTAACGGGTATTTGGAGTATTGTGGCGACGTTGCTCAAGACGATAGCATCCAAGTTTAACATCTCCGACAAGGTGGTGGATAGTGCCGTGGAAGCAGTGCAGGACATTTCTTCCTCAGTCTAGAAGCTTGTGCGCCGCTTTGTGGGCGAGCAAAGACATCAAGGAAGCGGTGACTTTTGGCGAAAGACAAGTGACTGACCCCTGCGAGGTGGTGGCTGAACAAAATTGTGATGTCGGTGTGCACATGCAGCAATCCAGAATGATCGCATGGAAATCTAGGAAGAATGCGCAAGACCAAAACTGTGCCGGCCAGCGACTGCCTCAATTCAAAGAAGCGGTTGGTCAACTAGATGGGGGGCTTCAAGAATTATGCACTCGATCTGATGAAGCCAATTTCATCAACTACGGACAATGAGTTGAAACGACCAGGACAGGTGGGACCTTAGAACCAACAGGCGTGGTGCTTGGCCAGGAGCAGCATTGCATATTTTTTCGTGGCAAGAGGCATGAGTGCCGACCGAGGCTGACAAGAATTGTCCTAAAGTGGCTGTTTAGAACAGGAAGCTGTTTATCATTGACCCGCTAGCTCACATGGCAGATCACCATAGGGTACTTTCACAGAGTGGAAATCCTTAATGGTGCTTTAATCTTAGGTCAGTACAATATGTGAACATGTCTAAATACGCATAGATCTGTGATTTGCTGAAGACTAGAGTATTCGTTTCATTTTGACAATCTTTATCACAGGACGACAGCTGGTTTTATATGATTTGAGTACTAGAAATATACCATTTGGGTAGCAATTCCGCAAAACAGAGACAATATATTTCGTTGAATTATTTTAAAGGACGGTCTTTCCGTATCTGGGAAGGAGGTGGAAGGGTCGTGCACCACCCATTCGGGCAACGTGCGATCGACTGCTGCATGGCCCCTGAAGGTGCTCGCACTGGGCTATATAAGGCCAGATTCCCGCCCCTTCGAACACTTTTTTCCCAGCACTTGCCGTGCCAAAGAATGTAACACCATTGTCTCTTTCTCAACAATCTGATATTGATATCATCATTCCAACATTGGCAGTGAAACATGTGCCGACGGTCAAAGTGCTAAAAGAGTGGGCAGAAGATGAGTAGAAGGCTGGGATCATGAGTTTTGAGTACAGCTTGGAATATCTTCATGTGACTGCAGCCAAGATTGATCATGGACACTGCAGCGGACTTGACCCTCATTGCGACCTTTCGGGCCTCACATCAACAAGTCTGCCCTCGATATCACGTCAATATCCAACAGAGGGCATTTTCTTGAGACACCAGGAAAGACCAATGGTCTGTTATCGAATGGACATGAGCCCGCTTCAGCAAACTTGGAATGGTGGATTCCACAGCCAGTCCTACAGCCAGTAACCTCGCAATCGACTTCTCTCATGGAGCCTGCGGTATGAGAGAGGGGAGCTGTGAATAGCTGTACATCTGTGGGTTCAAGCACGCAAGCAATTATCACGGCACCTGACATCTTTGAAGTTGGAATCTGTGCCGCGAAGCAAAGGAAGCAAACTGTGCCGAGACGCTCTCTAGAGTTGTACCATTTTCTCGGGAAGTTCTTCTTTTGGGCTGTGGCCACTCTAGCCGTTTTTAGGGATGGTTCTGAATCCTGGGACAGAAGAACCTATGGGTTCCAGCTGCAAAGCCAGACTCTCCAGGGTCAGTATATGGATAAAGGCTGCATAGACTCTTTCCCAACCATTAGGGTCTCCTGGGCATGGCATGGCCGAGTGTCTCCTCGTTGGTAAACCTTGATAGCGGTGCGCAAGACCACATATGTTCTCCCTCGTGCCACCCATCTATGCCATTCATTCATCGAGCCTTGCATCGCTACACGACACATTTATCTTCGAAAGCTTCAAGGCTAGCACCTGCGCCGTGCTATTACAACGCCATGGCCTCCCTATCGCCAGGTGACCTTCTTCACTTGGTCAACTTCGGGCGCGTCATACAAGTCCAACCCTCCCGCAGCCGAATGCAAGTGATTAACAAGGCGGTTTTATGTTCAATGTTCAGAATGACACCGTTTAATTCTGTCTACTGCCGCAGTCCGAAACCGTGCGGTGACGTGCCAACTGAGAGCAGCAAGCAAGGGAGCTGTCATCACAATTAGCGGGCACCCGCCCAAAGATGGTAAAGGCTCACTGCCATGCCTAAGGCGAGCACCCGCCTCGAGCAGCATCTAGACAAGCAGGAATGCCACCAAATGGCTCCGGTCCAAGCGCGCCTAGTTGATGCGCACACGGAATCATGCTCTACAGATTCTGATAAGGTTCGAGGCTAAGCGTGCACTTTATGCATAGCAAGAGGCATTGACAATGTCTTCCTGGACCTTTGAGCACTTGGAATGACGACCGCGCAGTCCTACGCCGGGCGCTAGCTACACACTCTGGGTTTCCTAGAACACAGAGGTGTGGAGTGGTGTCAATCCCCAAATATAAAGGCAAGCTACCTGCCGACTTCATAAGAGTAATCATACAAACCCCCTAGAACCACACCCACTGAAGCTATCATGTAAGAAGCTATCATGTAAGAAGCCATCACGTGACTGCCCATGGACTAGAAGTCCCCTCGTTCATGATACCCTGTCTGTGTTATTCGACACGGCCCCACTGGCCTCCATGGCCACTGCACGGTCCCCAAACACACCATGTATGGGCAGACTCGGGATCCTTCCTACAAGAGGATGTACTGCATGGTGCCCCGGATTACGTAATCGGCATGGACCTGCGGCGGCCGATATAAAATTAGACGTAAAGGGTGCTTCATTTCCATCTTTCATAGAGCAATCACTCTACCTTGCGTTCCAGACTGCTACAGATTTTTACTTTGGATTGCCTTAGTCTTGGACAGATTGGCTGCGAAAACTCAAAGTGCGAAGAAAAACTCAAAGTGCGAAGAAATACAAATGTCGGTCACGGCAACGCCGAAATAGACCCGGAATCCAGGGTGGACACCATGGACAAAATAGTACCGTGGACAAATTGCCCGGACAATGACCGGGGCGTCTGCAATGGACTAGATCAGGAAATCGAACTTCTATCGGCGGGCATGCCGGCGGAATGACCGTGCTTTGTTTCCCTGTAGAGAGCTGCAATATACACTCCCATGGTCTGGCTATCTCACTCTCCTGGAAAAACTCTTAGTTGAGGAACTTCAGTGGTTGCAACTTGTCTCTTGTGTCCATGTGTACTAGGAGAAGCTCGTAGTCTGTTTCCTTGCTTTCGTGACGTCATTGATTCCTTTTAAGCGAACTTATATTTGGAAGAACCAATGCATATATACAGGTTTTTGAATATCAGTGTATTAGTTGTGTTTCAAGAGGTTAGTTGTGTTTCAAGAGGTTAGTTGTGTTTCAAGAGGTTATAAGTTATGTTGTGCGCGCGGTATCATTGCGCTCTGCAGCCTTTCGGATGCGCAAGGCCAGGGACATTCCACGAGTCTAGCCCGTTTGCCCTCATCGAGATGACCCACCACTGTACAGTCCCGGTTCGACCTTATCGAGAGGGCCCCGTACCGCCGTGCAGTCCCGAAATGCTCCTATACGGCCAGATTACGCCCAGATCAATCCTTTGTTCTAGAGACTGGCGTACCAAATAATCCAACATTCACGGAGAGAACCATTCGACCCGTGAAGAATCGTTTGTCACCATTTATACCTTTGGTGCGAATAGTCTGCCATAAACACCAGTAGACGAAACACTTTAAATTCATACAATGATTTCCTCATTCCACTGCCACAACAACGCATGCAAGAGTGGTGAGCTGCTGGAAGTGACCGAGTAGTTCAATATCAGAGGTCAAACTTCGGACTCGTTTTTTAGGCGGAGTTCTTTTTTGATGTTTTGAAACTGCACTGCTTGGACTCTCCTTTTTATTGTTTATTCCGTTTTCTTTCTTTTCTTCCCTGTTGTACCCCTGAGCCTCTTTCAAATCATGTGTTGATAGATTGTAAATCCCTCTTATGGGCGCTCGAAAACTTCGGTCTCGCCTGTTTTGAACCCCCTGCCTGTTAGATTTAGTAACGCTAGGCCGTAGAGAAGACGTGTTCGTTGATGGTCTCCGAAACAATGGATCATCAACACTTGCATAGGTGTCCAAGGCCCCGTCCAGCCCCTGGCACCTTCTCCAAAATCCGTCCGGACTAGGATTTGACAAGGCTGGCATTTCCCATCCTCACCTTTGCCACCAAGCCAAGACCACAGTGTCTCGTTTTGTACATGCAAGTACCCACAAACCCAGCCTCCAGTGGATTCAGGCCGCTCCCTACCCCACAAGTCTTTGTAAAGTTGAGGGTATGGCATTGGCTGCCATTGCCACCAGTCCAGCCTGTGTGAATACTTCCTCCTAGAAACGGAGCGGCAGCTTCTCCTTTTATATTGCAGTGGGCGGCAACCCAGAACCCCTGCAGAATGGCGAATGCCGAACTAGAACATCCGTCTAGGGGCAAGCGTACGCTATGCATAAAGCTCGCGCTCCGTCTCGGCCCTCAGCACGTGTTTCATATGAGGTTCCAACAGGAAATTGACTAAAAAGGCGTGATGAACGGGGGCCGAATGTCGGGTAGGGCTTATTTGGCAGCCCAAGCCCCCCGGCCAGAAGTGCCCGGCAAGTGCATGGCTGCAAATGATTGTCTTCAATGGACATGAGTCGACGCGCATGGGTGAGCAGGCACGCGATGTTCATTACACGCATATCACTGGGCCAAACACTGGTGTGCAGGACGGCCACGGGCCAGGCGTCGGCGCAATTACTGGATTGCTGACTATTATCTAACTATATCGTATTTTATTCTCCATCCCTCACCCTGGCCAGGGCGCTCAACCAATCATCAACGTTTCCTCATCACTAAACTCGTACTGGGGAATCTCCAAGTTCAAGGGTGCAGGGCCTCTTCTGATTCTACCGGAAATATCGTAGTGCGAGCCGTGGCATGGGCAGAACCATCCGCCGAAATCGCCCGCCTCTCCGATGGGCACACATCCCAAATGCGTGCAGATTCCGATCATCACCAACCACTCGGGTTTAATGACTCTCTCGTCGTCGGTCTGGGGGTCTCTCAAGGTCTTGATATCCACGGCGTTGGCCTCGTCGATCTCCTCAGGGGTCCTGTGTCTGACGAAAACAGGCTTACCCTGCCACTTGATGATCACGTTGCTTCCCAAGGGAATGGCGTTCAACTTGACCTCGGCCTTGGACATGGCCAACACATCGGCGGATGCTGCCATGGACGAAAGGAAGGCTTCCACCGTGGACTTGGCTCCGGCTGCTGACAACAATCCCATGGATCCGACCATGAAGTACGTGAAGTTTTTGTTCTTCTGCTCACTTTTGTTGTTGAGATAGCTCAGGAAATCCGGTTGCTTGTACGAGGCAAGGGCCTTAGCCGTTGTGGAAACGCCTCTAAAAGAGCCTGCGGTTAGTATTGGAACAAAATAGGTGGCGCGCTCGACTCCGTTTTGGGGGTTGGCTCTGCTGGGTGTTCGAATAATGTCACATGTAGCATTCTTAGTAGTCGCACTGACCGAGAGCCCGCGCCAGTGCCGACGCACTCAATTGGTGCCCTGATGATATCTTCAATACAGGCTTGAGGAGTCTCCAAAAAATTGACATTCAAACTAGTATCGCCATAGCTTCAGAATCACCCCGAATCAGCTGCAAACTCCTCTGGGCACAGCCGATTCGGTGTTCTCGGCAACATCCACAGTCTGACCAAACTCATCGCGGCGCACCCGCACTGACACTTGCAATCGCCAATGATTCAGATGTTGGACACATCAACCCCAGACAATTACAGCCCTCTGGCGTTGACTTCCCTGACGCCGGCACACGAACACAGGCCATTTCACGTTCTTGCTGGGTCGTGTGTAATTCAACTGATTATTGACGTGTGTAAGTCACTGATAATTGACGTGTGTAAGTCACTGATTATTGCATTGAATGGATTGTGCCTGGCATGTGGGTCATGTTCTTGGAATCAGCTCGAATCAACTCGAGATATGACTCCTCGAGGCGGCGTACGCTCAGAGAGTTTTGGATGCTGGGAAGTGCCGGAAGTGCCGGAAGTGAAAGAAAGTGATGGATAGGCTTGCGAAAAGGCAGGCGCAAAGTACGTTCTGCCCGAGAGCCCGAATCTGCCCGAGAGCCCGAATGTTCTGCCCATAAAGATGTCGTATTTTCTGGAGAGCAAGTCTTTCGATGATGGAGATAAAGCTTGACTGTGCCCTTTATGACGGGCTGCCACGGGCGCTGATATGGGCCGGTGTGTGTTCAATGATGCCCCTCGGAGTGCCAAGACCGGCACCAGTCCGGTATACGCCTCAGGTGATGTGCTGGAGTTCCCTGCCCGCAAGTCGAGCCGTTCTGGTCTTATATATACATACCCTTCAAACCCAACGAGCTTCTTAAAGTTCTAGATGCAAGAGACATGAGTGGAGTGGATGTGAATTTTTTGGTGTGAGAAAAGGTGTATTTTCAAACCAAATTCGCGGCACGGTCATTGGCTGGTGCGCGGCCGGGTAACCCCCTGACCTTTCCACCACCCACCCCACACGAGGCCCGTCTCCACCCTACGTCCTGTGCTCCAAGCACGCTCGGCAACCACAATCCCCATAGGTATCGCCTGCCAGCAGGGACCGGGCGGTGTACGGATGCGTCTTTCCTTGTGTGCAGGCTTCCTGAACTGGTGTGCGCTGTTACGTGCACTCGTGTTATGCCATGGTTAGGTACAGGGGTCATGGTCAACTGCAGGCAATTCTCATGCCCTTACAAATACCTCTCTCGTCTACATCATGTATGTTCGAAACCTTTAGTCACGATTCGTCGTTCTAAGCAAGGGATTAGCAACCGCCTCCTCTGGCTCGCCAGAAATCTTCTGCGGCTGTATGCAGGCACCCCGCATAATCTCACCGGATGCGTATGATCATCTCGAGAGACAAACAAACGGGAACTCGAGTGTGCAACAAACGTGGCCAAAGGAAATATTGGACATTGGGCACACTATCAACTGACAACCTCTAGAGCAGTAGCTGCACATGTGCGTGAAGGTGTTTTCACGCAGCCGGTCCTCCATCAAAGGCCCTTCACTGGTTAACGGGTTCACCTCTCTTGTGGTTCCAAGACACCACTCATGGACGGCCAAAGAGCATTTTACCAGGCTTAAGGAAGTCACCTGGATGCTAGGATTCAATCTCAATGGTATGATACCACTCTAATCCACACCATATCCTCTTGGCAACATATCCACTTGGCACCATAGTCTCTGGGCACCATAGTCTCTGGGCACCAAAGTTCCCTCGCCAACAATTTTCGCTTGCCATCAGTCTCAACTTACCGATTCATTCACCAATAATGATCCGCAAATTCTGCGGGACCAACACCACTTGCTATCAGCCCGTACGTTTCATGTAGACCGCAGAAGCGTTTATTTTGCGCTTCAACTTCGTGGTGTCCACGTCCACGTCCAATTGCATATCCATATCCATTGCCATGCAGTACAAGCTCCTTCTCCGCCAGATCTGCTTCACCATCACTTAAGTCCGAACCCGGCAGACATATTCACCGCGTCGTTGAGCTTCTTCTCCAACTTCTCTCGCGTTCCGTAGCCATACAACACGAGTTCGTTGAAACACGTGTGTGCCACAGGCAATCGGTCGCTGTCCGCGCCATTCTCCAAGCGAGAGATGCGGAGATGGAGATTTTGTATTCCCGTGGCCGGAACACGGTCCGACCCCGTGATGAACAAAAGCATCTTTTTTTGCAGCAGAAAGCTGAGACTTTTCAAGTAATCCCAGAACCATGCCACCACCGGCGACGCTTCCGCATCCGCCTTCGACGGCCATCCGCCGTAGCACGTGACAGACTTCAAGATATCCACATCGATCTTCTTTTGCTCGCTGCCACAGAGAAGCAATTGCACCTCTTCGGGCAGAAAAAGCGAAAACGCGTTTCCGTCCACCACAGACAAAAAGCCGGCCTTGAATGCCTGCACCTGCGCCTCCACGCTATCTTGGAGGTGATATTTGGAGTACTTGTCAATGAACGTCTCGACGTTTTCGGGCGTGACCCGCGTAGAGCTCCCGTTTGGCATCAACTCCACCGTGTGGACTGTTCCAGCGTCGGGCACATTCACCTCGAACGCCAAGTCAAGCGCCTCCATATCCTCGGCCGAAAACGACCGCAACTTGAACAAATTGTGCGCGGCTCGAGGGTACAACTCCTGGTAGTCGGCCAACCCAATCGGCAAGCCCAAGAGGATCTTGTACATGGAAAGGGGGAAATTCAAGTCAAGAATGGTCGAGTTGTAGATTGCCAAGCCGAGAACCGCCCCAAAAAGATAGCACTTCTCCAACGCCGCGGGGGCCGCCTTGAACCAGAGAAAGTTGGACTCCTCCACCGTGTGGAACGTTCCTGCAGACGGACTGTAAAGAAGCCTGGTCAAGGTCAAAAACCACTCCTTCTTCAAGCCGCCAGCATCCACGCCGGGCTCGTTGACGAACTGCACGCGGAGCGATTTCTTCAAGTTGTGCCCGTTGAGTTGGATGCATAGAAGCAGATCCTGTACAATGTGCTCTCGTCGTACCCGCACCTTAAAGTACACATCAAGCGCCACTCTCCGGTCCAACGAGTTGATAAATGCCTCCTCGGCTTTTCGCTCCATCAGGCGCCGCGCCTCATACTCCAAAATGGAGATTTTGGCTCCCAAGCTCATGAGAAATGGGTACTGGCACACAAAATACGTTGCCCGCGACTGCGTGCTGCTCATGAACCCGTTGCCATGGATGTAGTCAATCACTGTCTGCAAGTCTGGCCCGTCTGCCCGGCCGTCCTTCTTGGCCGTCTTGTGCTTGCTGCTCCAAGCGTCAAAGTCCATCTTTACATTGACATAGTCCACCAAGGAGTTGTAAAAGGCGTGTATAGGGAGCTTCATATCTTCTGAACGAATTGAGTTGGCTCGGAATAAAAGGCCCAATGCACTGGACGCAGTCCGTAGATGGTAGTTCAGCGTGTACTGATGAAACTTGATCTTGGAATCTGAAGTTTTCTTGGGCTTGGCGGAATGTCGCCGCAGCTCGGACTCCTGCTGAAGAATATGTTCCACCTCGTCCTTTATGTAGCTGAGTTCCACATACTCCGAGCTTTTGCCCTCGCCTCGTCGCTCCTGCTCTCGCCGCATTAGCACAGGGTTATTGACATAGTAGTAGTGTTTTTTGAAGTGGAACGTGATGTAAAGGTTAATGAGGTCCACTTTGGCCAAAAATTCACCCATAGGGAGCTTAGATAGCCAGCTAGCCAAGTAGTTTCCGCAATGGGTGACCTCTGTCTGGGCCAATACACCTAGCACGCGCTTTAGCACCTCGTACAAAAGACTCTGGATTTCACTATTGTACACCATAGGGTATTTGAATGCAGCGCATCTCTGAATGGCCTTGCTGCTAGCGTCTTCCCCTGGGTTCTCTCCGCGCAAATATTTTGTTGGGGGGCTTCTGCGATCCGAGTTGACAAGGGCTTTTTGAAGAAACGGGATCTCAAGCAACATCACCACCCAGTAAAGATTCTTTGGCGAGTCAAACAAATCGAGCGGCAAACGTCTGAGCGCCTCGCAACAACCACTCAAGGCCGAATGCAAAGGGGCCTTGGAAGGCAATTGCGCCAAAAACTCAAATGTCTCACGCACTTCACGTATGTTGACATTGTTTGAAGAATTATGGGGTCGCGAGTGGCTTTTCCGGGGTGATATTTGAAACGAGTTGTTGACAATGGCAATGGATGAAAAAGACCGAAAGAGGTATTCCAGTAGGGGCCTCAAAGAGAGGCGCACTTCGGAACGCAAAGCCGGCACCGCCAGCAAGCACAGAACGGCCATTTCACGCACCTGTACCAAGGAGATGGACTCGGTAGTCATAAAGTCGTAGCTCTGGAGAATGGTCGTGCGGCATGTGGCACAATGGTACTTGGTTAATTCAGCATCGTCAATCAAAAGAAAGGTACCACAGCAGCAACATTTTGACACGTTATGGGCACTGTGGGACTGTTTGGGGCTCGTCTCAGATACTTTTCGTGCTGATTTTGTGGACGGCTGGAACTTGAGAAGACTCAACACTCTCCGAGACAGCAGTCTCACCACCATTGAATGTTGGGATGGTCGATACCGTTGAACTGAGCCGAAAAGTAAGCTTCTTGCTGATAAGAAAGATCAGGCACCAACACGCATTCGAGACCGAGCAAAAGTGCCAGGTTCAATTTCAGCAAGGTGTTTAAAAGCGCAAGATCAAGGTCAAGTTCCACTTATATAGACGGATCAAGCCAGTAAAAGGACTAGAATATTTAACTAGGTAAGGAAAAGGATCACTGGAGGGTCGATGATGTACTGAAGAGGAATCAGTCGTATATTGAAAAGGAGCCAATCGTATACTGAAAGACACCAGAGGGATCACCGGTGTAATGTAATGGATCACTGGTAGTATACTGAAATGGATCTCTGGCGGCAACAACTGGTATATCGGAATAGTTCAATTGTATTCTTTTGGTATAATATGAAATGGATCAACTGGACGAGTGTCGATTTGAATAAACTGGAGGGATTAACTGGTAAAGTTAGCTGATATATCCCGAAAATGGATCAACTGAATTTGCTGGATCAACTGGCAGAAATAATGGCAACCCAAATAATTCAGTATAGTAAGGACAAGTGGCAGGTTAATGGTGACCGAAATTTATCAATGGCCCACTATACCAGCCGCAGCACTGACAGCAGACGACTATCTGCAATTTGGAGGATACCGACCACACACAAAGGCACCAGACAAAAATCAAAGAAGCGTGTAAAAGTGACGTGTAAGAGAGACGTTCCAAATACAGGCCAGCTCCAAGAGACAAGTAGTTCTGCGCTAGACAGGGCCTTACCACGGCGTCAGGAGTCCACGTAAGAGAGTGTGGCCGCGCAAGGTCGCGATAAGCGTGTATACTGCGGGCGGGCTGTGTTGACAGGCTATGAATTCGCAGCGGGTCGGGCCTGTCTCTTCGCGTGCGCAATGGTCTAAGAGTGCAACCGCAGCGCTGTTCTGCACACTGCGCGGGAAAGGGGGTTTCGAGTAGGGGGCGAAGGGAGATGGACACAGCACGCAACGGGATGGGCTGTGAGTAGCGGGGGCGGCAATTTGGCCAGCGGCACCTGGACTGGCGTTTGTTGGGGAGGAATATGCGAAAGGCGAGTCGGGACTTTGGGACGGCGGTGCTGGACACAAACGGGTCTGGATTCGGGAGAAAAGAGGGGGCAAAGAAATTGCGAAATTTCGGTAAGCAAGGTGGATAGCGTGGATGGGGAAGCGAAGGCTTAGCAGGTTTATATATTGGCGGGCGGGGCGGGCGCAAAGAAGGATCGGCTGGGAGTGGATGCAGTCCACGCGGATCATGCCACGAAAGGCTTGTATTTGCAAGAGGCGGACGGGCGCGGATTCTCTCCTGGGCATGCACCGAGGGCAGTGGATAGTGTTCAATGCAGCCATGCCTTTGTGGCGGAACCGCCTTGCCCCTGGCGGGCGGTCACGTGCGTCTACACACCCGTACACTAACTTCCGTTACGCACCCGTACACCACCATCGCGGCTAGCACCCTCCATACCCCCTACACCGCTTCTGTCCGCCCTCCAACTGCGTCCACTTCCGGCTGCAAGGATCATATTCTGGCATCCAGATTCGCTTATATCCTCCTGCAAGCACAAATGTCCCGCCTGCAGAGAACAAGCTGTCCAGGTGAATCAGCTGAAATTTCACACATCCCGCAAACCGCCCAGCGGCCACCAAAACCCCGCAGCCGCCATATGACTCACGAAAAACATTCGCCCCGTTGAGACAAACTTAAAGTATCGCCGTGGTCCGGCTTGCCGTGGTGCCGGTGTCTGTGCTGCAAGCTGCGGTGGCGGTGTTGTACCGGGATATCGACCTCAACTACTCCCTCCGCTACTATGGAATCGATTTGCATGTTGACCGCCTTCCGGAGCTACCACAGATGGAGCTCTTCTCCAGAAAACCGTTCCACGTGATGCCGGCTGCCCGAGGCTGCTTTGTCTTTAGTGACACGAAGCTATATTATTTTCCGGGCCTACAGCCAGAAACATCACGTGGCGACCAAGAAACTCCCGGATCACGTGAACGGCCTGAAGGTCACGTGCGCGTGTGATCGACGGCCGCCGGTCTTTGTACGTCACCGACACTGGCTCGACGTACATGCTCTACGGTTATGGTCACCAAACATTCCGATTAAACCCATGTTGCGTCGAGAAATGGTAATGTTACAGTCCATGACCCGCTGGTGTGCCAAATTTGCGAAATTTCCTGGGCAGGGGGAAATCGCCGCTTGTTATGGTGACACCGCAAAGCGCGTGGCACAGGAAAATCTCCAAAAGGTGACCCCCGCTGCCACGAAAGCTTGCAGATGCAGCCGCAGGCTTGACGGTGCATTTGCAGCCACACCATGCGCCAAGCCGCGCCCCGGTGTGAGTGCGGGTGTGAAGAAAGTTGCATTGGCTGCGTTCGCAATATGGAATGGAGGCCTATTATTGCGAGGGAGGCCGGAAATTTTCGCGCGGATTATTACCATTAGTGACGGCCCACCTGCAAAGTCCCCCGCATCATGCATCTCAGGTTTGCAACCAGGCCGCGATGGCCGTATACATTAGTCTCGCTTTGAGTCTGTCGGCGCTTCCGTCCATCATATATAAATTGCCGTGGACATTCCCTGGCCATTTTTCTGATGCTTTCCCCTCCATTTCTAGGACCTTTCGTGACATCAACATTCCTGTCCTAGCGCTACTCGAATAGCGCAGAATCCCCCTTCCAAATCTCTGACCTGATCCGTTCTCTCGACAAGCGGCCCCTCTCTACGCGAGTGATGTCCTCTGATCAGCCAATTATTCTGGACCGTACTTCCAACGATGCTATCGCCCAGTTGTCCCTCTACTCAGGCGTGCACAGCGATATCACCCCCATGGATTCGGCCAGCCACACGCCTCCGAACAAGCAGCACGTCAGCGAAACCCGCGTCATGACTTCCCGGTTTCCGGAAAAGAACATGATGCGTATCATCGGCTGCTACTTGTGGGCGTTCTCAGGGGGCTTTTCTGATGCCGCTCCGGGAGCGCTTCTTCCAACCATGGAGGATCACTACCACATCTCCTATGCCGTGGTGTCGCTCATCTGGATGTCCAACGCGGCCGGCTTTATCCTAGTGGCCATATTTTCCCACAAAATCCATCCGTTGTTCGGCCTTTCCAAGTCCGTTCCCCTTGGTTGTTTCTGCTCGCTTCTCATGTACGCCATCGTGTCCAGTGGCGGCCCCTTCCCCCTCATTGTTGCCAGTTTTTTCATTGGCGGCGTAGGTTGGGCCATTGTATTAGCGCAATTGACTATCTTTCTTCTGAAATTGGACAAGAGTTCGAAGTACCTCTCATTTTTCCATGGTGGATACGGGCTTGGCGCCACTGTGTCACCATTTGTGGCCACCACAATGATCGAGCACGGCGTCCCTTGGAACTACACGTACCTCGTGAACATGGCTTGGATGTTTTCCAATTTGTTCTTTTTGTTTTATGCCTTTAGAGAGGCTGACACTGACTTGAAGCCGTGGGAGCACACTGAGGAAAGCGAACGCCTTTGTCACACTGAGCAGGCCACCCGCGTCCCTTCGGGGGTGAATATGCCTGTGCAGGAGCAATCCATTGGAATGCAACATCCACCAGAGGAGGTAACCCACAAGTTGAACCCAAACGAATGGCGGGGCGCCGGATCCGCAAGCCCCAGCCCCCTTGGCACCGCTTTGCCCGAATCTGTACCTTCCAGCAGTACGAGTGCTGCTCATGCACCCGGCAGTACCCCATATCCTGACTTCCACGCCGGCACATCCGATGCCGGCTTTTCTGCCCATGAACACGCGCCCCGTCAAAGCAACATGCGCTTGGCTCTTTCCAATAAGCTCACCTGGATGATCGCCTTCTACCTCCTCTGTTACCAGGGCACAGAGGTGGCGTTGGGAGGCTGGATCGTGTCGTACTTGGTGGACTACCGGCACACCAGTGCATCGTATGGTTATGTTCTGAGTGGATTCTGGGGAGGGTTGACGATTGGCCGGATCTTCATTACCTGGCCTCTTGACAAATATTTCGGGGCCAAGCGGTCTGTCACTATGCTCGCGTACTTGACAATCTTGTTGTTGGTTTTGACGTGGGTCATTCCTAACGACATTATCCTGGGTGTCTTTGTGTCTCTCGCCGGGCTTCTGATTGGGCCAGTGTACCCCTTATTGGTCACGACGGTCTCCAAAATGCTCCCCCGGGAAATCCAGATTGTATCCATCACAATCATGTCCGCGTTTGGGTCCAGCGGCGGGGCCATTATTCCGCTTGTGGTGGGGTTGATTCTGCAAAAGGCCGGGACATTTGTGGTTCTTCCGGTGTCCATCTGCACGTACCTGATGGTCTTGATCCTTTGGTTTTTCTTGCACATGGCCGGGTCCCAGGAGCAGTATTCTCACTTTCGCAAGCGCCTTCTTGCTGCGCTTTGGTGAATTCGGTTTACCATGGCGGAGCTCTTCGAAACCTGGCCGCCTCCGCTGGATGCCTTGGTGTCAGTTGGTCATGTACACAGTCACGTGGCACGTACCCGATAGAACTAAGTCACGTGGCACGTACCCGATAGAAATAAGTCACGTGACTGTGCACATGACCAGCTGACGCATGCACTCATCAAGCACTCATCAAGCACCCATCAAGCACCCATCAAGCACTCTTGAAGCTCACCCGCACATAGTCTAAAACGGTGCTATCACTAGTATCCTAATGTAGTAGTGTTTGGAACTTAGGTCACGTGCACCACATTCCTGCATGCGCCGCAGTCTCCGCTGCACCACATATCCTGAAATGTGCGAATGTCGCTCACCATGATTCACCTATGCATCTCCATAAGTAGTCTGCACTTAATCTCTGGACTGTCTCCAGAGCAGCCACAGATACAGGTTCGTACATCACACAGTTCAAAAACCGCCTCGCCCTGGCGGGCGGTCACGTGCGCCGGGCTTACCCGCGCTATGGGACCACCCCGTCCCGTGGTCTTCGCACCGGTGCACCAGAGTCTATACACCCGTACACCATCCCCCGTTCCGCACCCGTACAACTTCATCGCAGCTAGCACCCTCCACACCCCCTACACCGCTTCTGTCCACCCTCCAATCGCGTCCACTCCCGGCTGCAAGGATCACACTCTGGCATCCAGATTCGCTTATATCCTCCTGCAAGCGCAGACGTCCCGCCTGCAGACAACAAGCTGTCCAGCTGAATCAGCTGAAATTTCACACATCCCGCAAATCGCCCGGCGGCCACCAAAACCCCGCAGCCGCCATATGACCCACGAAAAACATTCGTCCCGCTGAAACAAACTCAAAACTGTCCTCCGACCCTCCTCTGCGCCGGCCTGTACACACCAATGCAAATCTCTACGCTCCTTCCCCTGGAACGATCCTCGCATGCGCAGAAAGCCTACCTCATCAAACAGCAACCCTTTCTAGTTGACTGCAATGGCCGCTCCCTACGCGCACGCCCCATAAGCGAGTCGGACTTGTCGTCAGGGTCGAACCGGCTGATGCGCCTAGATGCAGAAATCGCTGCGTTGGCCCTATATACAGTCCGCGATAAGTCCGGTGGCAGCCTCAAAACCAGCGAGCCGTCCAATGAGACCCAGGGCATCGTTGCGCTTTCTGGCCACACTCTATACTTTATAGAGTTGCGCCCTGCAGGTTTGTGTGTCCGCCTGAAGCTTCCTTTGGCCATCGTGCAAGGCCATGCGCGGCCGCCGGAGGGAGGGCCCTGTGTGCAGGTCTGCCGGGTGGGCGGTACCGAAGTGTTGGTGCTATACGTGGTGGCGGGCTTCCTAACCATGGTGGATCTCGGCGGGCTTTATTCTCCCAAGCGGGGCAATCTTGTGCATCGCACCTTCTCCATCGGAAGTATCGCCGTGGTCCGGCTTGCCGTGGTGCCGGTATCTGTGCTGCAAGCTGCGGTGGCGGTGTTGTACCGAGATATCGACTTCAACTACTCCCTCCGCTACTATGGAATTGATCTGCATGTTGATCGCCTTCCGGAGCTATCACAGATGGAGCTCTTCTCCGGAACACCGTCTCACGTGATGCCGGCTGCCCGGGGCTGCTTTGTCTTTAGTGACACGAAGCTATATTATTTTCCGGGCCTACAGTCCACAGTGGCGCTCTCAGCCTCGGCGGCCGAAGATCCGAGCTTGTCGTTGAGCCAGAAACACCAGGTGGTGACCAAGAGTCTCCCGGATCACGTGACCGGCCTGAAGGTCACGTGCGCGTGTCAGATCGACGGCCGCCGGTATTTGTACGTCACCGACACTGGCTCGACGTACATGCTCTACGCTGATATCACCGGATCCCATCTGCAGGTGCAGGTTGCCGACTTGCAGGTGCTAGACCTAGGTAAGCTGACGATCGCCAGCTGCTTGGTGCACGTTAGCGACAACGTCTTTTATGCCGGATCCAGCCTCTCCCGGTCCATTGTTTTCCAGGTCCGCCCGTCGCACCCGTACATCCACGTGGCCAGGACTCTCACTAATTCGCCGCCGATCCTTGATATAACCATGGGCCTTGACGCATACGGGCAGGACATGTGGATCTCCAGGGGCGGGTTCCATAATGGGGAGGTGCAGTTGTATGCAGGCGGCGACCTTGGAATGTGTCAAAAGGCCGAGGTAGCCCTTGGAGCGGAAGCTACTGCCATCTGCTTTGCTCAGAATGGCTGCATCATTCTCTTTGACGATGGCAACGTCACAACTTGGCTTACGCCGGCCCTCCAGAAGACAGACGTCCTGCATGAGGACCACTCCCTCGAATGCCCTCTGCGCTCTTGTCCCCCCATAGACCCCCGACGTCTCTTTGGCATCTGCGACAACCGCAAGTGGCAAATAGGCACCCAGCAGCTTGCCCTAGAAAATTCGACCTTTTCCTACCGCGGTGTGCTGATAGACACGCCCGCAACCGAAATTACAGACGTCACATGGTACATGCAGGAAGGCGAGCTCCAAGTTCTTGTTGGGCTGTGGGGAGGCATTCTTTCGCACTTGGACTTTGGAAGGGGCGGCTCAGCACAAACGCTTCACACGGGAGGCACGGGCCACACGTCTGTGTGCCGGACCAGCAGCAACATGGTCTTCAGTACTGACGGCACGGGGGCAATTTACCAGAGCCGCGGGTTTGGCGGCGAGACTCGGCACGTTCCATCCTCAGCCATGGAGGCCGGGTTCAAGTTGGTGGGCGGAGGCGAAGACCCCGTGCTTGTATGCAGTACGCACAGTGTGTACATGCTTGAAAGCAGTGGGTTTCTGGAGCCCAAGCGGGTCTACCACACGCAGCGGCGGATCCGGTCATGTGACGTACAGGGCACGAGAGTGGCGGTGCTTTTCCACGACGACTCCGTGGCCACGTTCGAGGTCGAACGGCTCGGACCAAACCACAACGTGTATCTCTCGGACAAGTTGATCTTGAAGACCGTGGTGTTGGGGAAGTGGGTCGTGGCACTCCAGATGGAAATGACACCGCCAGGGGCAACAAACAGCCACACCCGTACACCGCGGCGAGGCATGACGCTCTTGGTGCTTGACTCCCGGACCCTTCAAGAGGAGAGCCGCGAGGTTGTGGGCGGGGGGCTTGTGGATGTATGCGTTGTGCACACGGCGGGAATTTCTCTTTTGGTGGGCGCCTTTTCGGGGTGCCGAGGCGAAGACACATTGGCGGTGTATCGGGTGGAGAAGGGCCGCATCCGCCAAGTCTCGGTGCCCATAAACGGGTTGCTACCAAGTATGCCCACCATAGCGAAGATGACGTCCTACGGCAATCACGTGTACTTGGCGGGCAGCACGGCCTTGCACTTTATTCTCAAAGGCGACGTGCATAGTGCAGATGTCGGAGGGCGTAAAACGGCGCCGGCCACTTTGGGATTGTTCTGGCACGCACAGGTGGTGGAAAGCCAGGCCGGCCCGTTTTTCTTTGTGGACTTGGCGGCCCTGGCGCAAGGCTTGGTGCTAGCAGACACTAACAGGGGGATCTTCTTCCGCAAGAAAAGCGCCGCCATTCAAAAAATCCCGTTGGACCATATGCCTGTGTATGCTACAGCGGTGGCGATGTTGGAAGACTCGCCGGCAATCATATACGGCGATTCGGTGGGGAACTTGGGCATCGTGAGTGGGGACACGCACGACACGTGCTTCAACCGCACGCTCTTGGCCGCCACAATCCACGAGCAGATCAACACAATCACCGTGGCCCACGAGAACCCGCTCCGGCTATTGGTGGGGACAGTGCAGGGAAGCGTGTACTGCGTGCAGGAGGCAAAGGGAGATCAGATGTTACCCAAGGACCACGCAGAGATGGATATGCAGTGGTTGGGGCTCCAGGATGCGTGACGCTGGAACCTTGATGGAGAAATCGTTGGTGTGATGTCCTCACTGGTCACGAACTACCTGTTCTCTACTGACATTAGCTGACTTGACTGAATTGGCTGTCCCGGTGCCTCATTGGCTGACTTGACTGTCCAATGCCTCATTGGTTGACTGGACTGTCCAATGCCTCATTGGTTGACGTGACTGTCCAATGGCTGGCTGGAAGTAGCTCTTTCCAACTGGTTGGAATCACAGGGACCGGTGGACAACTATGAACCCTCTGAAAATCAATCGGATGATATATTGCGCTTAACAGCGACAAAAGAGAATAGAGTCTATGAGGGAATAGGCTTTATAGCTCTAGAAAGGGCCAGGAGGGTGCATTCATGGTCCTTGTCAGGCACCTGGCCTACTCAGACGTGAGTCATTACTGGAATTACCCCACGTGAGCACCAGGACTTTCCTAACCGGGCTAGACACTGAAGGCCAGGAGAAATCGATCGAATCGAACGGCAAAGTTCATGTTGATTGCGAGTGCTGCCGACTTTGAGAAAAGCACCTCAAAGGCTTTGGTGCAGTGACTAAGAATCCTCGGGGAACACTCTAAAAACGAGCAAGCAGAGTGCTAGACAAGGACCCAATCCAGCATGGTACGTGAATACATTTGAAACTCAACCTTCAGGCTTCCTTTACGAAACTGCATTATCCCGACATCATCCCTACTACTTTGTACTGCACATACCTACACTTTGTACTGCAAAAACTCTTTCCCCATGGTGGATTGAATACAAGCTATATAAACAGTCACCCACTTTTCAAGAGGAAAAGTGATGCATTCAAATGTCGAGACAAGTGAAAGATTAGATGATCAGGTCGGAAATAAATGTCAAGGAGGATTTAGGAGTTTTTTACGGATAAGTTGAAAGGTGCAGCAGGTAAATTGGTTAGGTTTTAGGGTAGTTAAAATTGAAAGTGAATTTTATGTTTTTGTTACATCCACCCATGCATAAGAGACCAGAGTGCATAGCAATTTCAACATATAAGGTTCACAAGGTGTAAGGTGTGCAAGTGTCTAACGTGTACAAGTACAGGTGTACAAGTGTCTAACGTGTACAAGTACAGGTGTAAGGTGCATACTAGCTTGGGTGGTTCTAGGAGGCATCTTTGACACTCCAACCTGGATTGTATGATTCTCTTATGAAATAAGCACACAGCTTGCATTCATATTGGGGATTCGCATTCACCCATGAATCACCTGTATTCTAGTCGTCCCGCATGCCGCTTAGCACACCAAAACTCGCACAGTGGCTAAGTAGGCGCTCCGTCTTTGGTCAACACTCCCTCTGAAGGTCTACCCCAAATCCTAGCAGACGTAGGTGTGTGAGCGGTTGTCCAATTTTTTGTCATCTACCATTTTGTCGAAATACCTGCCATTTAGTCGAAAAATCTGCCATTTCGTGGAAAACCTGCATGTTTGAGTGTTAAAAACTGAGGTGAATCGTTTCTAGTTTGACGTCGCTGCACGTAATGTGCCTTCACCATTCAAGCTTGGAGCATTCACATTTTGTTGTTTGCAGCTGTCAGGACCACGCCGTTTTTGTCACCATAGGATTCGTTTGTTCCAGACTAGCAGTAGGTTTTTGATCCATGTAGCTTCAACGGATGTCGCAATCAACTCGAATTGAGCGAGTTTGCTTTGTTGGCAACTTGCGTCACAGCACGGTGATCTTCAACGGAGTATTATTTAGCCGGTGACACAACGGCTTCCGAAGACCGGTGCATAGCTAGCATCTGATAAGGCATTAATTTGGTAGTCTGACCAAGGCTCATAGTCAGGTGGAGTTGTTTTTAGATAACGAAGGACCTTCTTTGCTGCTTTTAATGTTTGATCCTTGAGTCATTGAGATGTATTGATCCTCAGTACAGTGTAACTTTGTCACAGCGGACAGCATTCATAGAGAGCGGTTTCAATGACAGACTTGAATCCGGTTACCACAAGGCTCTTCGTCTTTATCACAAGCTCCCCGTTTTCGTCATTGGGCTACTCTCGTATCTTTTGGATCAGAAACCATTCAGTAATCCAATAAATTGAAGAAGCACTTTGTATACCATATCCCAATTCGATGTTTATGCCCGGAAAACTCTTCGCTTCTCCTGACACATTTCAAAGGTCCAGGTCAGCAGTTCCTTGGTTCTAGACACGCACTCGTTTGCACAAGCACATCATAGTGCTGACACCGGCGGGATTTATCCTTTGGCAGTAGCTGCATGTTCCTTTTTGGCTCGTTCGAAACGCAATTTTCCAATGGTCAATGGCTCTATCACCTCGTTCCAAAAGAATGGAGCTTACTTCAATCCCTAGGTTTGTTGAGTCTCAAGATTTTCCCTCTGGACCTTCGTTAGGCTTCAACGGAAACCCAGGTAGATTCATATAAATGTCTCACCGGGCTTTCCGTTTAGAAAAGATCTCACGTCCATTTGATGTCAAGGTACACACGGTGCAAGCCAACACGAGGCCGTGACCCGTATGGGTATGCGTAGTGTGCATGCCGCTGTCGAGGAGGTTGCTCTACTATACGGAGCCGTGCCACCATCTTCGGCACTTCCATGGTGGTAATTTAGTTAACCCTAAACAGCCAAGTATCAAACGAGCCAAGTATCAAACGATTAGGTATTCGGCTAGTCTCGTGCTGGTTGATTCACTACACATTCAAGTGTCAGCACGCACCCATTTGGTCTAAAACATTATGCGACAAAGCATTCCCAAGACAAGCGGAAGTAAAAGGGCCGAAGGGAAGCTCCGCGACGCAAGGGATTTGAACTTCTCCCCCCGCCTGGAGCTCACCTCGCTCGAAAGACTGGTGGCAGAGTACCCGGGTGCTTTCACGGCCAGTGGCACCGTGCTACTGATGGCCTCTATATCCTCATCGTCGGTGTAGTTCGCCTGGGCCAAGGAAATCTCCTTTGCTTCTAGATCATACACCACGTACGCGTTTCGAAGCACATTGACGCCCAAGAGAGCACTCGCGTACACGTGGCGCAGGCTGGGAATGGCCCGCACTCCCAAGAAGCAACGGTCGTCCACTTCCAAAATGAAGTCGCCCACGGGCACCTTGATGAAGGCACCCGAGAAGTTGAACACAATATGACCCTGAGTCTTCTTGTAAGCACAGTCCACCACGGGCAAAGACGAGCCGTGCGACGTATTGGCCAGAAACAGTGACGCCAAGGCATCCACCACAGCCTGCGGCAAAGCCGACAACGTGGAGCGCGTGATCAAACCAGCTCCGATGGGCTCATCCATCACCGTCACGTTCTGATCCGCACTTTCCAAGTGGATGCCGTTGAGCGCAACGATGGGCAGGCCGACGAGATTAAACTCCGTGAGGACGTTCACCATGGGCAATGTCTGCAACTGGCCCGTGTACTTGTTGTGGTCCACCGCGCCGAAGAGAACGGATCCGGTGCGGGACGAGTTCTTGTTTAAGAAGAGCGAGTACGCCGCCTTGTCGATGACGTTTTGCTCCTTCAATTGAATGGGGAAGTTGTTGGAGGTGCTGTTGAACTCATCGGATTCGAAGTAGGAGCCGATCCCAAGAACGCCCACTTCACTCATCGAATAGTTGGCCACCCCGAAGCTTAGCCGTATGTGTTCATTTGCAAAGCCCACCGTGTCGCTGCCCCACACGCCAGTTGCCAGGGACTGGTCCGTGTAATGAACGATAAACGATGAGGCCGTTTCGTTGACCTGGAATGTGTCGGAGCCGTCGGTGTTAAACGTCCCGAGTGCAGTGCAGGTCCCGCCTATGGTTGCAGTCTCATCGAGCCATTCCCAGCCAGATCCCAAGCCAGATTCCCAGCCGTAAACGTCGCTTTCGCTGCTGTCCGGGAAGCCCGTGGTTAGCGAGTACTCTTCGTACGCTGCAGCACTGGCGTTTCTGATAATGCGCCCTGCAGTGTCATTATATCTGGCTGGGGAAGTGGTCGCTGAAAAGTCGTATGCGGAGCCAGAGGCGGTGTCTGCAAGGGAGTATTCGGCCGCGCTGACGGATCCAGCTCCGGTTGTAGTAGATCCAGCTCCGGTTGTAGTAGATCCAGCTCCCGTTGTAGTCGTATACCCTTCGAAGCCACCGTCGTCCAGAACGCCAGACGAATCTCTCTTTTTGAGCTCCTCATCACCCCAGCCATAAACATCGGGCCGCCCTCGACATGCCACATCTTGTCCCATGACCCACAAGTAAGATGAATCGGTGTCGAGCAAGACCTTGCATTCCTCCTTGTTGGAGCCCAATTGCACCACGGCCTGGTAGTAGTTGGCCACGTTTGTTATCTCGTAGAGAGCTGCGTTGTCTTTCCGTTTGGAAAGCTTTGGCTTGTTGTGGCGAGACGCGTCTTGTTTTGAGTTGCCAAGCAAGACTTCAAAGTCCAACTTGAGACCCTTGCGGGCGTTAGCCGGGCGGCCGTCATCGCTGGGCGCCACGACGGCGGCCGCGGCCAAAGCTAGGGAAGCGAAGCCTGCTATGTAAGGTTCTAGCAACATGACACAAACAGCAGGGAAAAAGGACAATGCGGCTCGGAAACGGTGGGGGGCCGGGCCTTTTTGTAACTGTTTCTCCACATGTCGAAGCGGCGCTGGACGCTATGAGTTGGCGACTGGCGCTGTGCACCATAGAGGTCTCACATGCAGGTAGAGGCCTCGCATGCAGGAGGATGTGCAGGGCTCGCGCAGGCATATAGACAGTGGCCTCACTCCCGGTCGAGTCATCGCGCGGCTTATGCGCGCCGTGATGTTGCCGGACCCCATTGTCTCTTGGCCTTCGACCTGCACTTTCGAGCGCTGGGCGCTGGGACAGATTGTCCGGGGGGCGGCGCCGGTCACGTGCCCGCAAGACGTGCCTGGCCATAAAAGAGCCCGAAAGAGCACTCAAAGAGCCCTCAAATCTAACGCCCACATGAGGGCGTTTGGATTGGCGAAGCGACGGCGGCATATTCACCAACGAGTGCCAAGGACTTTTCTGACTTAGGCGGCGGTGCATGCTGCGAGAGAACAAGAGCGGCAGGCCTCTACCCTGCAATACAGTAATATCTGAAGCGCTGCGTGCTTCCGTGCTCTATTTCCTTAAGAAAGGGCTCAGTGTCAAGCTCCAGGGCGGTGGGTGTTGCGGGCTCCAAAAGGGCACTTGAGCGTGGGTGAAGCCTTTATGGAATCTCGCCAGAGCGTGGGGCGCACGACCAGAGGCCGCGCTACTTCGCATGGGTGCAATATAAAAAGCTGCTAATTTTGCGAGCTTTGAGGAAGCAGAGACGGGGATTCGCACTAGGCGATGATGTCAAAAATCAAGCAAGGCTGCCATTCTTGAAAAGCGCGGCAATCTCGTGGTTCTTGAAAAAAGTGGCAAGGTTGTAGTTGTTGAAAAAAATGGCAAGGTTGTAGTTGTTGAAAAATATGGCAAGGCGGTGTTCTTGAAATATCCGGCAAAGTAACAATCTACGACACTTCGCTTAGATGGCATGTACGCGCATGCGCGTAAGTGCAACATCCCGGACTCAATTAGTATACGAAGAGGACAATGGGATACATAAATGTCAGGGAGATGCAAAGAATGGGAATCTCATATCATAGTTACCAACACTTGAAGGTCTTTTCCCAGGGCCGCCTTGGGTAGTTTGCGGCCCATAGGTGCCAAATTGGGTGCAATGAACGGTTAGAACCTCGTGAGCCATCCAACGCAGGATTTCGTCACTTCTATTTAATCTTCATGCTGTGTTCAAAGGACAACTGCAGGCTTAGGACATTCTCCAGGCTGCTACAGACGCCTCACGGAAAACCTAGCCCGATTGGGACCTTGCCTTGCGACCAGGTGCCAGGGTGCTTCAGCACATTCTTTGTGTTTTCGAGAAAGCCCTGATAGCCCCCATGCTTTTTCCATCAAGGGATGCTTTGGAATCATCAAAGTATCATTATAGATCTTTGGAATCAGCAAAGGATCATTATGGATCTTTGGAATCAGCAAAGGATCATTATGGATACTTTGGAATCATAAAAGGCTACTTCTGGAAATCACTGCAAGCTACCATGAATATTTATGGCTGCAACGAACCGCGGTTCAGTCATGACTGGAGAATTTATATAAAGTATAAGTGGGCGCCATTGTGCGATTACGCCTGATTCTTGATCGCGGGCACGCTAACGTCAAGTTTGTGCCCAAGGTGGGTGTGCAAGTTGGGTTTATGGAAGCAAACCTCGGCCTGCTTAGGGTTGTGGGATAAAAATTATGAAGTTTCCGGATCCTGGGCTGGCGGTGATTTGGTCATTGAATTCCGTCGACCCGGAGAGCCATGGGTAGAAGACCTTGGACATCAGCGGGCTGTTTCGTGGTGACTTGACAACCTCGAGCAAAGAGACACTATTAGAAGGCTCTGCAAACCACGGCTCTCTTTCCATATGGAGAGCATCCTCTGCCCATTGTCTTTGTAGTCGGCCAAAAGGTATTGCTTGGGCTTTTTGCAGAGGTGTCGTGGGATTTAGGATCAACGGTCCCATGACATTGGAGTCTCCAGAGAATTTCTTTGTCAAAGAGGATACCCATTTTCGGCGTATTGAAACACAGACGTATTCAAAGTTTCCCTGGTTCCATCAACAGTCACCGCAAGGGAAGGTGCAGAACCGCTACATCCCTTCCCTGAATAGGCCGCTGTTTCTGCTGCACCGCCAGTCCTGAATGTGCGAATGTCGCTCTCTGATCATCTTCTGCACTTCTTTCTCAGTTAGCGGTTGGTTACCCCTTGAAGTAATCTCTTGTTTTCACCACTGGTCACCCAACACAATCCGTAGTTAAATGTCCAGGGTTTCTTAGTTACCTCTTTCAGTCTATTGTCCAGGGTTTTTTGGTTACCCTTTTGAGTGTCTTGTTTATTAGCTACCTCTTTCTGTCAATTGTCCAGGTTCAGCTACTTGCCATTTTCAGTTGCTCATCCGGTTCAGGCAGTCAAGTTAAGTTGCTCTTTTGCTCATCCCCTCCGTCAATATTGTTTCCTTGAATGAGCATGCTCAATTCCTTTCCTCAGTTCCTGTCTGTAGTAACTTACTTGACCGGATGAAGGGGCTTGGTCGACTGAAGCCTCATTGGATGGCATGGTATGAAGCTGTTCCAATTAACTGACGCTGTTGGTCAATGCTCTGCGCTTTAAGTTGGACATCGTCAACAATGGCTAAGAGGGGCATCCACAATAGAGGGCGTTGGCTGTTTTCACCAAGTCTCAATCCCTTCTCGAGTTCATCAACAGACGCCTTCCTATGGCCGTAGAATACATCTCTCGCCGACCACCTCAAATGCTCATAGGGTCAACGTACGGTAAGCCGAAACGAACGGATTTCCCAGGTGTTTCCGCGAAAAGTGCTTGGTGGGAGTCGAGGCTCGAAGACATGCCGTGGAAGAAAAGCAGTCGTCATTCTTCGAGATACCCCTCCTCTCTTGACCGAGCCATTGTCTGCCGCGGCCCCTAGCCCGTTCCGCTGTGCCACCGACTTTTCCCTTTATGGCAGTTTTAGCTAGGCTAACGAACTGAAGATCTAAAACACGGCCGGGATTTTCCTCTATAAAAATGGTGAATCCACGGTAATTCGCCTAGGTCAAGTTCGACCGAACGGACGCAGAGTTTGAGGGCGACTTCTTCCGGATGCTCTGCGCCAAAAGCTCTTGTCTCGTCCGATTGCGGTGCCTCAACGAGTTCTTGTCTCTTGCAAACCTTCAAAGCGTCCCTGCTGTCCGGATGTATGCACTCCCCGAATGCTGCCAGGATTGCTTCGCCAAAGGAAAGTCCTGTGCGTGCATAAAACACACGCAATCGTGCACTCTGCCGCCGACGACTTTCCGAATTCGGTCGTGGGGCTTGAAACTGTCGACTTCAAAGCCGCCGCCCAGACTGCATCGTGATTTCGCTTTGATGGACTCTTGTCTTTGAACTCTTGTCTTTGAACCCTTGTCTTTAATCTTCCCTTTGATGAGCTCTCGGCATAGTTTGGCACTTTGCAGAACCATGCACTTCTCTCCGGACCGGGCCTACTTGTCCCCAAGCGTGCTTGCCTCTTGAATCTCTCCATGGATGAAAAAGCTGGGATGCCCGAGGTCATTTCGTCAACCCCCAATTTCACCCTCTTCGCAAGCCACAGTGGCTCTCCAACGATTCTGGGGTGAATTCCATTTCCTGGCGGATAAAAACAAATCCTTCATCATAGCAAGTGCGTCATTTCCGAATACAACGGCGAAGGTCCAAGATTCTACCGAGGTGGGGCGCCTTTAAACGGCATCTTGAACGGAGCTTCGGAGATTCCCACTTGGTGAGCTCAATCCATCAGGCAGACTTCAGTCTGAGTCTTGATACCGCAAGGATCAAAAACTTGGTATTCTACTCCAGGCAAACTGCGGCTGGCTTCAGACAGACTAAAGGTATGGAGTCCAAGCAATCTCCAGGTATGGAGTCCAAGCAATCTCCAGGATATGAGTCCAAACAATCTCCAGGTATTGAGTCCAAACAATCTCCAGGATATGAGTCCACCGGGCGGTCAATTGTTGACAATGTTTGGCAAACTTGGACCTAATAGTGGAAAATACCATTGTGGCATCAACGAGCAGCAGCGAGATTACCATCGTCGTGGACTTGGACAATGCCACCGAGACCGCATGAGGCGTGTTCCATCCCGGCCGCACATCTCCGGCCTTAGACGAGGTGGCCCCAGCTGCACCTTAGCAGGTGTAACGTGGTGGTTTACTCGATGCAACGTCGTGGTGCCCTCAGATGCAGGACCAGCCCCGCCTCAGGCGCCACTTGGGCCTAAAGACACATCCCGGAAGGCCGGCCAAGCACCACGCATTCGGGCCGTTATCGGGAGAAGGCTTTAATCGGGCTGGTCGCGCCGAGTGGCCGACCGGATATGCCTCATCGAGTGGCCGACCGGATATGCCTCATCGATACGGGCCAATTGAACACCTATGGGAAGTACACTACCCACGGGGAGTCTAACACCACATCATCACAATTAAACGATTCTCCATCCCTTGAACAGGTCGAAAATCCAGATATTGCACGTTGGGCCCCATCGAAAGAGCACTAGCACGATCTAGGGGCATTCATATACCCCAAAACACTCAATCAGCACACCCGCTTAACGCATTAACCATGACTCAATGCCCACCAACTTATTGATTCACTATCATCACTCCATCACATGGTAGTGCCGGTTGTTCTGCTCACAGCTCAGGAACGCTTCTTCGGTGCTGAGCATGAGCATGCATAAGACCCTTTCTCATGGCAATTGCAGCATATTTGCAATGTCCATGTGATGCGGCTTTCTAGAGCCCAGCTGATGTTCTTTTTCATTCCCCCGCCAGCCATGATCCTTCCTTGCAAGAAAAACGCAGTCTCGAGAAGGTGGCACTTGACGGGTGGCATTTGACCTGCGACCGTCGCGACCTGGCACGAATTGTCTCTTCCTGGAAAGAAGCGGTCGCCATAGACTTCCAAGACCCACGTGGCACGACTTGCTTCGAGCCACCTCCAAATGCCGAGGTTGGAGCAATAAATACTTATTGTTTTCTCCATAGGTCCCGGCATAAAACGGGCACACTCCAAAGTCTTTTTGCTAAGACAAGGTGTGCTTCATCCACTTCGCATCGTCTCTATCCGGGTAGTCATCTCTAGCATGGGCGCCTCTTGATTCTTTTGTGGCTGCAGCAGAGTGAGGCGTCTGGGTAGCGCAGGTCAATAAGTTCAGTAATTCGAGGGTCTCAACCAAGTCTGAATAGAAGAACCCCGTCAGTTCCGTATAACGACCCAAGACGTCCAAGCCACAACAGACATTTCGAAAGCCTGACAAGGTTCTAACCCACAACGACGTTGGGTCATTTGGATAGACGACACATTGCAGCCAGGACACGACAGTATAGCCAGGACACGACAGTATAGCCAGGACACGACAGTATAGCCAGGACACGACAGTATAGCCAGGACACGACAGTATAGACAGGACACGACAGTATAGCCAGGACACGACAGTATAGCCAGGACACGACAGTATAGCCAGGACACGACAGGACAACCTGGGCACGACAGGACAACCAGGCCACGACCCTTATAGCCAGGCCAGCTAATTAGACCGGGCCTCAGTTCAGTCGCACTGATATCTGCCTTCCCCACGCAATGCCCTGCCGGTAGCTCAGTGCGCTCGCATGTCTTTGGGAAACGCACTTTGGTTCCTAGCGTCCAACACATGACTGTAGCATAGACTTCGAGGATACTTCGCAATCTTCTTCGGGCGAAGTCTTATGTAAATGCCGCCAATCATACATTGACTCTGTATTGAT
>WFIW01000018.1:0-165980 GCA_009756535.1 Metschnikowia sp. UFMG-CM-y6306 | reverse complement strand
GTAATCCTCAGAGTCGGCCCGTCATCCTCAAAGTCGCCCATCAAAAAAGACAGCACCGGTGCCTCAACCACCTGTGCTAATTCTACAGCATGAACACCCTTTGTGGTCGGGTGGTGAGAAGGCGCGCCGGGTGGTCGAAACGGACGGTGGTCAAAACTGGGTGTTGGTGGTACGCGCGGGGTGTACGGGTGCGGCGGGCTCGCATGAGCATCACCATCAAAACATTTCCGTCCCCCTCCATCACCATGCAGTTCGAGGACATTGAAATGCTCGACATCCCCGAGTCTGAGCCCCCGGCCACACACTCCCTGCCGGCTGCAGACTCGCCCCCGCCCGCAGACTCGCCGCCCGCCCTGCAAGCGCCGCCCGCCGCGGAAAAGTCCTACCCGCTGCTTCAAGAGTGGCTCTCGGGGGAGAAAGACTTGCAATTCCAGTTCAGCGCCGCGGCGTATGAGGCATCGCTTGGCCAAACTGAGCTCGACCCGCAAGTCGGCTACATCAATCGCCTTTACAAGATCGTGGAGGAGATGAAGAGCGAAGGCGACTCCGCCGCGCTGGACCCGGCAGCGGGCGGGCCGTTCGGGGTGATCAACCGCTTGCGAGATAACGTGGGCGCAGCACGCTTGCCCAAGCACGCGTTGCAGGCATTCCGGGCCATCTTGAGTGCCTACTCACACTACTATGAATCCGTGGTGGACACGCTCGGCGAGGCCGACGCACGTGACCTCACGGCTCTCGGGGCCATGTTGGACTGTCTCCACGCCAACACCTTCTATGCATCTGAGCAGACGCGGCCCGAGCTCATTCTCAAATGGATCAACAGTTACGACCCCAAGCCGGAAAACGACTTCATTGACGCGGTCATGTACAACACCCCCACGCCCTGGAAACACCCGCAGTTCTGGACTCTGTACATGGGCACTTTGCTCAGCCGAGGCATGTTTGAGAAGGCTGCATCCTCCATTGCTGCATCCAAGTACCACGAGTTGCAGCACATATGCCCCAGCCTCCACGAGATCATCGAGGACTTGGAGGCGTTGGTGGGCGCGTATGCAGGAATGGCGTTGAAAGGCGAGTTTGTCCAGTGGAAGCTAAACGTTTGCGAGTTCCGCGACAACTTTGGCCCCATGAGGGCGGACATATCAGACATGGTGCACGTGACCGTCGCGCTGCAGATCCACGACCTATTACGCCTCATGTCCGGGATGCCCAAGACGGCGGCGCTGTTCGTGCTGACATGGAGCAAGATGTACGCCAGTCTTGCGTTGTTCCAGGTGCGGGACGACGACTCCGTGTATGCCGACTACTTCCGCATCGCCGTGGCCGAAAAGGGCTATAATGTGGCGGAGCCGGTGGAGGAAGCCTTCCGCGACATTTTGCTGGGCAACTACTTGCGGGTGATTTTGGCCATCGATAGGTGCGACTCGCCCACCGCGGCGTATGTGAGCAAGCTTTTTGACGAGTGCGGCTTCTTCCTGCCCTTCTACCGGGACTTGGCCACCACGCCCGGCGCCTCGAGTGTGCTGGGGACTGCCGAGGCCTCTGCATGGCCTGAACCGGCCGAGTCGCCGGATAGCCTCCGCCATGTGTCCGACTACCTCCTTGTGCGGCACGCCTACACGTGCTTGGAGGTTCACGAGCTTGTGCCGGTTGGCATTGGGCTCTTGGTGCGTCCCATTGTGGCGGGCATGGAGGCGCAGGCACGTGACGTGGTGGCCCAGTTCTTGCCGCATTACTCGTATGCCACCAACGACGACTTGGAGTGGGCGCTCACCATTTGCGCCAAACTCGCCTTACCCGAAGTGGGCAAGCGGCTCTTCAAGAAGCAAGGCATGCGCTCGCTCGAAAACGGCCACTTGTTCGAGGCCTTGAACATGCTCGTGAAGAGCTACGACCACACCTCCTGCACCCAGGACGACTGCGACGCCATGGCCGAGATCCACTCAATAGTGTGGGATTCGCTCTTTGCCGACACTCTTCTCAACAGCATACCGGTGCCCGACGAGCTCATCACCAACGTGGTCACCGGCCAGGTGGCCGCCGACTTCCCGGTGCACCCAATCATCCGCCAGAGTCTCCTGCCATATGCAGTGCTATGTGAGTACCTCGCCACGGTTGCGGACACCAGCGCCTTCGCGCGCAGCCTCACTGCGCTTTTCCACTTGATCCGCTTCAAATACATGCCGGAGAAGTTTGTGCCGCTCCTCTTGGCGCAATTCTTGCCGTTTTTCCTGACGCGGCACTTTGACTTGCCCCAGCTCATAATCATCACCGAGCTCATCGACAATTTCGAGGGGCACGAGCTCGCGCATGAGGACGACGGCTTGTACGAATATGCCGTGGAAAACGTTCCCACCGAGGCGCCATGGGATTGGCGCGTGGAGGTGTTGAAGCAGGGAGGCGTGCTTCCGAAAACGGTCAAGGCCTTGGTCAAAGACTTGCGCAACAAGATCGCTAGGAGCATTGGCGAGGTGTACATTAACACGTAGTCGGGCGTGCTGCATTTAAGACCGCTTTTGCGGGGCCCGATCAACCATGCATAGGCATATGCTACTGGAAAGCGTAGGCATATAGGGAAAGAGAGGCATTTGAGCAGGGTCGCAATATAGCCGAAGGAGTAGAATGGGCACGTGGCCGTGGATGCGGACGTAAAGCCGTGGGGGCCGCGGAGAGGGTCCAAATATGCGGAATTCGGGTGTTTGGCACGCTGTAGTTAAACCAGGGACATGCGCACCCCAGGACATGCGCACAGGAACATGGGCACAGGAACATGCGCACACCAGGGACAGACGCCCAGTGAATGTGTCCATAAGACAGAGACATCAAATGCCAAGTAAAGACCGCCTTCTCTAGAATGGGTATTTGCGTGGCTTGCGTTTGAGACCCTTTTAAACGACCTTCTGCGAGGGCGTTCCTTGGTTGCTTCATAGAGCTGGTCGGCGATCAGCCTTTGACTGCTTGTCTAGGGATTCAAGGCACTGCAGCAAGAATTCCAAGCAAAAGACAGGACGGTTCTTTGCGCGCCTCAGTTAGATACCAAGGCGAAAAAACAGGGAAACAGTCCAGCAGGCTTTGGGGATTGGCAGCCACAGAATTCACTGTCCCTTGCAACCAAGTGTTTGTTCCTCTTCCAGGATAGTCAGAAGTGCAGAATTCCAGCGAGTGTGGAAATAATAAACATGCCGCAGAGAGTTTTAGTAAATTTCCCCAAGTGCAAAAGGTGGGGGGGAGACTCCTCTTTTATATGCGAGGCGGAGATTCACCCTTGGAGCCTTCTCTCGAATTCTGTTGGGTACATGTTCCGCATTAGGAAACCCAACACGCATGCTGCCACATGTTGGAGAGTTGCATTGCACCATGCTTCACCATGGCCTACATCATGAGGACCCTAGGGCCTACGTTCAGTATAGGTAGCCCAAGAGAACTGGGAGCGGGGTCATATACAGGAAGTGCATCCATATCCAAAAACTTGGGAGTTTCTAGCAGAGGGCAAAGTGATTTAAACGAGAATAAGGCATCGTACATGGAATAGTAGACATTGTTTATTGAAAATGACGAGAACATGACTTCGAAATGCGCCACATAATCGTGACAAGGTTAGAAATGAACATGACGAGTCGAACCGTCTCGCCGGACTCCAGTGGAGCCGGGCCCATTTAGCACACCACGTCCTGGGCAGCCCTGGAGTTCAATAAAAGGGCCACAATCAAGCCATACAAACCCAAGACTTCGGCGAAAATCAAAATCAAAAGCATTCCCACGAACAATCTAGGTTGTTGAGCGGTACCTCTCACACCAGCATCTCCCACAATACCAATAGCAAAACCAGCAGCCAACCCGGACAATCCGACAGACAAACCTGCGCCTAATTGGATGAAGCCGGTGTACAAGGCTTGCGTCTGCTTCAACGAGTCCGACACCAACACGGCCACCACCAAGCCGTAAATGGCGATAATACCAGCCAAAACGACAGGCACAATGTTCTTAAACAACAAGTCTGGTCTCAACACACAAGTGGCACACACACCCACACCAGACTTGGCGGTTCCGTAAGAGGCACCGAAACAGGTGAACACAATGGCGGCAGTACAGCCGATGGCACCAAAGAAAGGAGCGTATACTGGACTAACTGTTAGTAATGGACTTGCGCAGCCTGTTGGCTTAGCCGGACAACAGAAAAGATGCTGGAATTCGGTTCGAATTGAACGTTGCCTGTGGTCTCAACACTTGCAAGGAACCAATGGAAGCCAACCACTAAAACTCGACGCGTGGGAGCATCGTGCCCTAACAAGTCGTCTTTGGCCATCACCAGCTCTATCGATTGCACCTCCATAACATCATGGCTAATTGATCATAATTAGCTCGTTGGGTAATCGGATGGCGATGGTTAAATGGGTGCAGGCTGAATATGCTGATGATAAGTGAGTCACAATGTACGTTTGGCGAATGATAACGATAGATGAGAGTGTGGCCATTGGCAATGGTAGATAATGTTCTTGGTGATGATAGATGCGCTGATTGTTGGGCAAGGTTGAGACCACCATATGAAGAGTCAATCACGTTTCTGGGCCCTGGTGACCATTGGTGCGGTCCATGCCATGACTGAAAACGATTGATGTATCAAACAATGCCATATTGAACCATGCATCTAACCGGTGGATACCGAAACATTCTTATCGTACACTTGTCATCTCCCCCTTGTCAACAGGGGCGCCAACTGGCATTGGCTCACAAATCACCTCACAATTCACAGCACCGGGCCATGAAGAAGAGTCGGGCAGCAGCGGTATGCAGGCATTTATCAACACCCTTGCGGGCGTATGCTGATTAGCACAAATTGGCTAGCAATACATACCACAAATCAGACATTCTTAAGCGGAGGAAAAGAGCAATAGATTAGATATGCTCAACGTTGACTTAATTTTTTCTCGCGAGGGGGTGTGCAGGAGTGCTGAGATGTACTCGCGCGTAAGTCTCGTCCCCGATAACCACGCGGCGGAGCCTAACCAGCACTATGTTTCATCTTTGGTTCCACTAACACCCAGGCATTTTTATGATGACGGTTTCTTAATCAGGCAGTCTTTTTTTTCCAAGCTTGGGATCGCCCCCCTGAAGTGTTCCTGCACAGGGGAGGTTGGTGGAGCATTCTTGGGGAACACCGGTGGCGGACTACGATTCGCAGCCAGGGGCCGTCTAATTCCAGGGATGAACGACGTTGCCTTTGGTCTGGTTGTAATGCTTCTCGGGCAATTAAAAGCCACTTCAAGTCCTATGTCAGTGGATTGGCGAGTTTGAGTCCTGCAGAGGCTTCTCTAGAGGGCCACCAAAGTTGCGGGGACGCTTGATAGGGGCTTTATGCGTGAAGTGTGATCATCATGACCCACAGATAAAAGAATGTATCTACTGAAGAGGGTACTGAATCAGATGGGCGAAGCTCTTATTTTTGGTCCAAGACCAGTTTCTATCAACCCCTACACTTGATTGGTCCAGTTTCTGGTCCAGCTCTACTACATGAATAGAGGTGACAAAATGTTGCCCGTCTGCCATTCTGATGACATAGCAGCGCCTTTCCGGCCAGTCTACCTGTCTAATGGAATGGCAGTGCCTGAATTACCAGCCCAGTCTAATGGTGGGGCAGTTTTTGGTAACCCGTCCACTAATCAAGAAGCGCAGTCCGAATACCGTCTAACACAAATGGAGGTGTTGAATGGCTGCAAGTATACCAGTCTTATGGTATGGCAATGCCCTGCCGACTGGTCTATTGGTATGATCTTATAACAGTGCCTGGTCGACCAGTCCATCATTCCGTGAACAGCTGGGACCCAGCTCTTCTTTAAAGGCTGATGCAATTGGGGGTGCGTGGTTCAAACCACACACGGGCTGGCTGGGTATTTGCTGAGGCGGAGATACTACATTTGTTCTTTCTACACACGTCGAAGCTACCCATTCTTGATCATTGAGGGTCTTGCTTGTTTTGAAGAGTGTTTCATTGTGAAAGAAAGCTTTCAGAGGAAACCATAAGATTGAAGACGTCGAAGATGAAGTTCGTCAAATGAACTTCCTAACAGGCCAAGCCCACATGAGGTACTACATTGATCCTCCATTTCTAGTGCATGCTTTATGAAGAATAATGCAGTCCTGACTCCTGATATCAGAAAGTACTTGTGAAAGACTGAGCCTCGCGAGACTGTGTATGGCAATTCGTGGCAGGCTCAGTTTCCTACTTAATCTCTCGATGTCATGTCAATATTTATTTTCGGGGAAAGCTAGAATCAGCCGGACCAGAAACTGTCCATCCTGCAAAATTCTTGCCATCAGATACTTCATCAAAGGACAGACCCATGGCTGATGATGGTGAGATGCTTGTTGCAGCAAAAAATATTGCGATCATCACCACGAACAATTGGCCACTGAGGGTTAAGCAGCACGCGAGTACAGGAGAAAAGGGTTTATCAATGCACGAAACAAAAGTTAGTCTTCTCAAGTGCTTAAAGGCTGCAAAACATACCCTCTATAAAACCTGACCGGGCGGAGTCGCATCCACGCTCCTCAGCTCAGCCACTTTCTAGACTGTTTCCAGGTCATCGACTGGGGCCAATTGGGAACCACTAGCTTTCTAAAGTGCCCGCATGCGATATGAGATGTCATACCAGCTTCGGAATACCCTACCTGCTGGGCCGCTGCCCAAAAGAGGGCGTGTAAGTTGCAGCTGCCATGAGTTATAGACTTATGCGGCACAAGAACATGCTTCTCTCGCTAAAGACATCCAAAGGATCGCTCGCAGTGAATGACAACCCGTGCTCCTCGATGTCAAATGTTGATATGGCCATGCAAACTCCGTTCAAGCGCTTGACCCCATGAACAAACGTTCGTTTCTTGTCTTTGCACTTCAAAAGGCAGGACCTCCCCCTCATGTTGAACCGAAATCGTCTTCTTCCTGATGATTAGCTTGGGCACCGAAGCTAAATAAAGACGGTCCTTTTCTCGATCCATCCCTTCTTCTTATTCACCGTGAGGGGCAACATTATTCATTTGGGCACGGCCACGCTTCTCTGCGGCCCTCTTGTTCATGTAACCGCCGATCATACGGCCAACGAAGCCTGCCATAAAAGCCCCAAAATATCTTTCAAATACTACCTCCATAGTGTTCGAACTGGGTACTTTTTCCCACAGGATTGGTTACATGTGGGTTTGAATTCAATTTTCCAGAATCACTTTATTGAAAGTGATTTAGGCTAAGGTCACGCTATCTCCAATGCGGCGAGAGAAGCGCGAGCCTCTAGAGCATATTCGCTCGGGTTGCAGCGGGGGCTACATCCGTACACCAGAGATGGTGATGCTCAACCGGTGCAGATATGCCCTCTGCTCCCTAATTCCGAGGGTCGGTACAGTGTTTTTCAGAACTGACAAAATGATTCAAACCATCGCGACAAATGTTCAAACCAGAACACTACGCAAATTTGGTTTGAAAGATTGCGCGAAGGGGCACGAAACCCTTTTATCGCGGTGGCTTGAATGATTTCACTGCATTAGTTTTAATACTCTCGGAAACATTGTAAAGGTTGACCCATGGGTAGTGCGCTACTCATAGATGCTCAATTGGTCTGCGATGCACGGCTGGTCGCGGTATGGCGTCGGACCTTGCCTTTATGCTTGGTCTGAGCCGCTCTGCTTCCCCGCCTCCGAGGTCTAGACCGTGAGCACTTATCTCGATGAGGCTTATCGAGTCAACCACTTGGCACGACTAGCCCGATTAAGGCCGTATCGCCCGAACACGGTGGCACAGTCGTGGCCGACATTTCCATATAACTCGGATGAACCCCTTTGTTTACGAATCATCAACATATTCAACTTCTCTTAAGTCCTTACGCCCTATAAGAACCTGACATGAAGATGTATTCATAAATTTCATAGAAAAATTTAATAACTTATGAAAGCCAAGACCGCCATTGGTTTGCCTAATTATGCCCTACACTAACCTTGTCCTGATATTCATATCTGACTTCTCGCTCCTAATTATCTCGTTTACTATTATTTCAAACTTCGTAGCAATTCTTTTGCAAGAGGGATCAGCACCTTGAACGGATTGAACCAGTAGACATGAACAATACTACAAATCATAATATTGCAGACTACAGTGTTAGGCTCCCCATGGGTAGTGTACTACCCATAGACACTCAAACTGCGATGCACGGCTAGACGCGGTATGACGTCGGACCTCGCTTCCATGCTCGGTCCAGACCCTTATGGTCCCCTTCTCCCGAGATCTAGACTGATAAGCCCTTATCTCAAAAAGACTTATCCGGTCAGCCACTCGGCACGAATCGCCCGATAAAGGCCTTATCTCCCGATAACGGCCCGAATACGTGGCGCAGTCGCTGCCGGCTTCCTATCTAACTCGGATGTGTCCCCTTTGTTTCACGGATCATCAACAATATACTTCCTTCTCTTAGTCTTACATCTATCGAACCTGACATTTACCGCTTCACTCGCCGTTACTAAGATCACTGTTGGTTTCTTTCCTCCGCTTATTGATATGCTTAAGTTCAGCGGGTAGTCTTAGGGCAGTGAGAGACAAAAAAATTTAATTGTGAGTTAAGCCGGAAATATAATTGAATGTGTTGCTTTCCGAAGAAAAACCCTCTCACTCCCTATACTTGATGCTAGATCAAGTGCAATGTGCGTTCAAAAATTAATGATTCACGTCTTCAACTAATGCAACTGATCGTAGTTCGCTACGTTCTTCATCGACGAGAACCAAGAGATCCGCTGTTGAAAGTTTTAGGATTATAAAAATTTTTCAAATGTAAAATCTAGTTTGTTCTCCTAATGGATATTGTTAGATCCACCATGGGTAGCGCGCTACCCTTGGATACCAATTTACCTGCGACTTACGCTACAAGGGGAAACCATCGTTACCCCACTTGGAGAGAGACGGGCGCTATCCCGAGCGGCTATCTCCGAGACTCACATGGCACCAGCTGTATCTTACAGCGCCATGGTTTTACCCAAATGCAACGTCGTGGTTTTCTTAGATGCAGGACAAATACCCACCTCAAGGCGCCATTGGTCTAGATAAGCCAGACCAGGACTTATCGGGACGCCTAAGGCGGCCCGAACGTGTGTAACACCCCATCCGACCAATTATGGCGCCATCGTGCCCCCAAGGCGGCTGGAAATGGCGCAACCAGGCCGGCATCTCGCCATCAGGCGCCCGACGCCTCATGCGGGCCGGGCCAGTTTTTATCTATATAAGTATGGATGATCCCCCTTGTTTTAGGGATCATCAACGAATACACCTTCTCTTGAGTACTTGACGCTGAAAACAACTACAAAAGAACATAACAGATATAATATTGTTTCTGAATGATCCTTCCGCATGTTAACCTACGGAAACCTTTTTACTTTTAATTCCCCCAAATGACCAAGTTTATTTCGGACTCAAAAAAGTGTTGCCTCTGAATAAAGTCCTCCAGTATTCTCACTAAGCCATTTACCCTATTGTACGAATTTAGAGAAAAATGCGAAAATCACAACTTGACTTCGACATTATGGTCTAGAAAGTCTAGACTTATCTGATTTAATATTTGATATCTTTTTAACACATTTACTAAGAGATTTTTTCTGTTAGTTTTGAATCCATCAAAAAATCACTCATAGCCTTTTTGAAGGGGATAATCTATATGCATGTGCCAACTCGTGCTGGACGCGGGGCTGGGAGGAGGATCGCCTGCTCATGGCGATTGGCTAATCGGGAAATCTTAGTGAAAAAGAAGTCTCCCAAGCCAAAGAGTCAAAGTATCAGAATATTACCCAAAGGGGAAGACCTCGGGGCAGGGGGAGTTATTGTCACCGATTCAAAATCTATAAACGTGGGCCGGGTCCGTGGTGCACAGGTGTTTTTCCGGTTGGCGCGATGGGGAGGAGGAGACAAAAAAACCCGGTGTACGGGTCTGCGGCACGGGTGTGTGCCCTGGCGGCCTGCAAAAGTCATCGCGTGTCCCCGACTCCCTCTACACCACCATGCCCAAGAAAGCCATCGACTCGCGGATCCCGGCGTTGATCCGCAATGGCGCCCAGACCAAGGAGCGCAGCTTCTTCATCATCGTGGGCGACCGTGCCCGCAACCAGCTTCCCAACTTGCACTACTTGATGATGAGCGCTGACCTCAAGATGAACAAGCTGGTGCTCTGGGCGTACAAAAAGCAGCTTTTGGGCTTCACGTCCCACCGCAAGAAGCGAGAGACCAAAATCAAGAAGGAGATCAAGCGCGGCACCCGTGATGTCAACGACCAGGATCCGTTCGAGGCGTTCATCTCCAACCAGAACATCCGTTATGTCTACTACAAGGAAACAGAAAAGATCCTAGGCAACACCTACGGCATGTGCATCTTGCAGGACTTCGAGGCCATCACGCCCAACTTGATGGCGCGCACCATCGAGACCGTGGAGGGCGGCGGCATTGTGGTGATGCTCCTCAAGTCAATGACGTCCTTGAAGCAGTTGTACACCATGAGCATGGACGTGCACTCCAGGTACCGCACCGAGGCCCATGACGACGTGGTGGCGCGCTTCAACGAGCGGTTCTTGATGTCGTTGGGCAGCAACCGCAACTGCCTAGTGGTGGACGACGAATTGAACGTGTTGCCCATCTCGGGCGCCAAGCACGTGTCGGCGTTGCCTCCTGCGGACGACGACGCCCAGAGCCCGCGCCAGAAGGAGTTGGCGGACTTGAAGCTGTCTTTGGCGGATGTGCAGCCCGCCGGCTCGCTCGTGGCACTCTCGCGCACCGTCAACCAGGCGCAGGCCATCTTGACGTTCGTGGATGTGATCAGCGACAAGAAATTGACCACCACCGTGGCCTTGACTGCCGGGCGTGGACGGGGGAAGTCGGCTGCGCTCGGAATCGCCATTGCAGGCGCAGTGTCGCATGGCTACTCCAACATCTTCGTGACGTCGCCGTCGCCGGAGAACTTGAAGACGCTCTTCGAGTTCATTTTCCGCGGCTTCGACGCGTTGGGCTATGCCGAACACTTGGACTACGACATCGTGCAGCTGACCAACGCTGCGTTCAACAACGCCGTGGTGCGCGTGGACATCAAGAGAGGCCACCGCCAGACCATCCAGTACATACTGCCCGGCGACAGCCACGTGCTCGGCCAGGCGGAGTTGTTGATCATCGATGAGGCTGCGGCCATCCCGTTGCCGGTGGTGCAGAAATTGCTCGGGCCGTACCTCGTGTTCATGGCCTCAACCATCAACGGGTATGAGGGTACGGGGCGGTCCTTGTCGTTGAAGTTGATCCAGGGCTTGCGCGCACGTGACTCGGCGCGTGACGCCCAGCCCGCCGAGTCCCGCGACGTGCGCAACCTCCGCGAGGTGGTGCTTGACGAGCCCATTCGGTACGCGCCGGGCGACCCCGTGGAGAAGTGGCTCAACAAGCTCTTATGTCTCGACGCCACGCTCTCCAAGAACTCCTTCAAGGGCACCCCGCACCCGGCCGAGTGCACGCTATATGCAGTCAACCGCGACACGCTCTTCCTGTACCATCCAGTGTCGGAGGCGTTTTTGCAGAAGATGATGGCCCTCTACGTGGCGCTGCACTACAAGAACTCGCCCAACGACTTGCAGCTCATGAGCGATGCCCCTGCACACCAGCTCTACGTGTTGCTCCCCCCCATCGATCCACAGAGCACGCGCATCCCCGACCCGCTCTGTGTGGTGCAGCTTGCATTGGAGGGCCAAATCTCCAAGGAGAGCGTGCGGCGCTCCTTGTCACGTGGCCAGCGCGCCGGCGGCGACTTGATTCCCTGGTTGGTGCTGCAACAGTTTCAGGACGATGAATTTGCATCCTTGAGCGGCGCGCGCGTGGTGCGCATCGCCACCAACCCCGACTATGCAGGAATGGGCTATGGGTCGCGTGCGCTCGAGCTCATCAAGGACTACTTCCAAGGCAAGTTCACGGACATTTCGGAAAAGACCACCTTGGACGACCACACGTTGCCGCGCGTCACCGACGAGGAGTTGGCCTCGGCGTCGTTGGCTGACGACGTCAAACTCCGCGACGCAAAGACCTTGCCGCCGCTTCTCTTGAAGCTTTCGGAAAAACCCCCCTACGCACTCCAGTACCTTGGAGTGTCGTATGGTATGACCCCGCAGTTGCACAAGTTCTGGAAGCGTGCCGGGTTTGTCCCGGTGTACTTGCGGCAGACGGCTAACGAGTTGACCGGAGAGCACACCAGTGTGATGCTTCACGTGTTGGAGAACCAAAACGACGCGTGGTTGACTGCTTTTGCGCAGGACTTCCACCGGCGGTTTTTGAGCTTGTTGTCGTACGAATTCCGCAAGTTTCCCGCCGTCCAGGCCCTCAACGTCATGGAGAGCACCGGCGAGCTCGACCTGCATGCAATCACGGCGGCCTCGCTCAAGGAGCACTTGTCGCCGTTCGATTTGAAGCGGTTGGACTCGTACGCCAACAACTTGTTGGACTATCACGTGATCTTGGACATGTTGCCGCTCATTGCGCAGGTGCACTTTTTGAGGCGTACCTCGGTGTCGCTCTCGTCGGTGCAGGCGGCCATTCTTGTTGCGGTTGGCTTGCAGCACAAGAACATTGATGATGTCCTGAAGGAGTTGAGGCTCCCCAGTCTGCAGGCCATGGCAATGTTTTCCAAAATCATCCGCAAGTTCTCAAGCCACTTCCGCGGGATCTTGAAGGGCGAAATCGAACTGCAAATGCCGGAGCTCGAGGATGCGCACATTCAAGAGATGAACGGCGAGGAAAACACACTAGCCACCCAGGCGGCGGCCGCGCAGAAGGCCATGGCACGTGACTTGGACGAGGCCGGCGACGAGGCGGTTCTGGAGTTGCGCCTTAAGCAGCGGGAGCTAATCAATGCCTTGAACTTGGACAAGTACGCCATCGACGAATCCGTGCAGGAGTGGGATGACAAGGCTGCCGAAAAGGCGGCCAAGGGCCTGGGCGTGGCGGCCATGAAGGGCAAGCACAAGCGCCAGAGCGACGAAAGCGCCGACAAGATCTATGCTGCGGAGATGTCGGCCAAACCAAAGGGCAAGAGCAAGAACAAAAAGGCAAAAAAATAGGTGCATGCTGCCGGTCATAATACATGGTATTACGTGACTGTACGGCAAAGTCCCTGCAACTCGAACTCCCAGTCATGGTAATTTTTGCACGCAATACAGCCGTGGCACAGGCCGATCCTGATCTCAAAATTGAGAATAGATTGAAAGCAGATGTATCCGCATAATGAGTTAGACCCAGACTCGGGTCTTAGATCAACAACCTTGAAACAAGTCAACTTCCATGCGCGGAATTAAGTAGAACAATAGCACTTGAGTGAGATACGCAATTAAGGCGCTATTCAAGTTTGATAGAATCAGAATCTTGGACTCTTGACATACCCTGTGTTCGCGAATTGTCATTTCTGGATGGATTTCCATGGGTAGCCACAACGCTTGATGTAGGAACAATTGAAGCGCTTCAAGAGAATATAGTGTGGCACACACAAAGCGCCAGTGGACAACTAGCACTTTGTTGTTGCAACAGTATGCCACCTCCCACGAACGCACTGAAGAGGCTAGAATAAAATTCTAGAGGGCTGACTTTAAAATGGTTCTTATCAAAGGCCCAGAATCGAGAGTGACGTATCAAAACTTTCATGTGTTCAGCCCACGCACAAGCCCAGAAAAATTCTTCGGTGGAGGCGAGCTATTGTGAAATTGCAAGCGGTAATAGGTCGGCAAGTGGGACAGTTCTATACTCCAAGGTTGAAAACGATGTACATCAGGGCGGCCGACTTCCTTTTATATATATCGCAATGAGTATTCACAACCTGTCGCGTGTGTGGGAGGGGGTGCATTCAATGCAGCTCCTCAATCCAGAAGTTAAAAGCGTTGCTACACCTCGGCGATAAGCACCGTGCATGACGCATGCACCCAATCTTTGCACATGAGCAAAACCCCTCTTTCGACACTCTATACAACAAGAACTTGTGCAAGACTTGTCCCCGCAACTGGTATTACAACACCTAGTAGTTTAGCGCCAGATGTCTAGTGCCCAGTAGTTAAACCCATCTCTTTTTGAGCCACTTCAACTCCCCAAGTTAGCCCCTGCAACAACCAATCGGGTGGCTGCAACATCGAGGGAGCCTTCTTTTTGTGGAGGCTGCGCTTTCACCTGAAACCCGACTCAGGAGTCCATGCATCTCACTCCTTATCCACAAAATCCCTCAATGGAAATATATAATAAGCGAGTGTCTCCCTACTCTGCCATTCACTTTTTATCTACTCATTCATGTGTTCAGTCCAGCTCGTTGGTCTTACCTGCCTGTATAACACTAAGCTACTTAGAGCAGCCGATATGACACAATGATTGCTGATACTTCGTTAAATGTTGCAAAGGGTGTTTATATGGTAAAGCCAGTGAGTTTTCAAAAATGGATTAAAACAAGCTCCCCTGGCACCTGAATTTCAAAGAAACACTTGTGAAGCCTGAATTCAGAAACTCTCTTCGAAATGCATCATAAAAGCTACTCATAGCTTCTCACGTTGATGACTGCGTATTCTTGAAAGGATACCTCGGCTAAAATCCAGAAATCTTCAAGTAACACCTATGGGATGAAAGATCGCGGAATGGCCCAGTCTTAATCGGTCTTGACCTTCTTTTGCAAGAGGACTACATTCAAATCCATAAGAGTAACGACGAGGCTATCCTAGAGACTATGGAATGCAATCCAGTGTTGGTTCCTGCCGACAACAAAGTGTGACCGAACGAAAATATTGTGCTCTGGGACGAAACTGAGTATCAAACATTAGTTGACAAGCATCATCCTTCGACTTCTTCTTATGCTGTCCTGAGATTGCTAATCTTTTTAGGGCCTAATTATAAACACTCAGACCACGCATGGCGTGTGCTAAGATACTTAAGTGGTTCTGAACACGGGATTATATACCAACGGAGCAACACTGATAAGCATATTGATCACACACAGACTTGGCCTCTGAGCCTGACGCCAATTCAAACCAAATGGGCGCTTCCTAAAGATTCTCGTGAGTGGAACTATCGCTTGCCATTGCAAGCTTCAATTGATTGCGACTAATTCTATTACAGGGGCAGAAATGGTAGCCCTTCAAGTTACCTGCATTGGCATGTTTACATGAGTCCACGTGACCCCTACATTCTCATACTAGCACATGTGCACTTTTATTACCATGCTAAGTAGCGTGCGGAAAACGGACTTGGAGTCGGAAAATCTCTGTTGAAGAGTCCTTGGAAACCTGACGTCAGCTCAATCACTTGCCGTGGAGAGCGTTATTCCTCTGTGCGTTGGCCGCGTGACGCTTGGAATTGTCCAACTCCTCTTTCAATTTGTCGTGATTTTTCGTGGCCTGGCTCAAGTTTTTTTCGGCGTTGGCCACGTGTCTTTGAGCGTTCTTTGCGTTTGCGGCGTGATCGGTCATTTTGGGGTGAAGCTTTGGCTGTGGAGAAATTGCAAGATGCTGGAGATCACAGTACTTAAATACCTTTGGGGGCCACGGAAAGACCTGCTAATGACAATGGACAATTTGGGCCAACGGAAGCTGATGTTTCTGCATTCATGTGATTCTTGCTCGGATAACGTGGGCATTGCTTGCAGGGACCGAACTAATCTCCGTCTATTCAATCATTCTCCGCATTATTGGCTCCACTTGTGCTCCTTTTCGGTCCCCCCCGCCTTATCCCTCCAAGTTTCCCTCATCCGTGTTCTCACACTGCCGCATTAGTCTGGACCAACAACTCTCTTCAGAGTGTGCAATCGCAACCGGATAAACTCCATTGTGTTACAGAATGTGGCTCAATGCAGAAGAAGACCAGCCAGAGCCCCAGGGTATTTGCAGGCCCGGCATTCGCTAGAATCTTCTGACTGTCGATTCTTATGCAAGGAATTATTGCCTTTGATACAGGAATTTGGTTCTAAGCCACGGAATCACCACATGTTTGCGTGGTTCGATCAGGCCATCCAAGTCTCGTTCCAGCTCCAACAGTCACCTGATTGTTTTTTTGTTATAGCGTGCAAAATGCGTCTTGTTTGTTAATTCGGGGATATAACCATATTGCACTTTCTGAGATTTGGAAATCTCGACAGGAGTGGTTGGCCTGACCAATTTGCAAGGTACACAAGGACAGAGCCAAAGAGAAAAAGCACACGGGGAGAGCCTTGCTGGTTTTCCGACTGCCAAAAAACGTGTTCCGAAAAGGGAATGTTCTAGAGTGGACTGAGGCTTTGGCACGACACTTGCAAACAATGAGTATTATGCATGGAATTCGTGCACCTCCTTCATCAATGCTCCATTCATTCTTCACTTGACGATACGCGAACTCCACCGGACATAAGCAAGGTCCACACTATGGATACCATATGACACTCCCGAGCTACCAACACTGCATTTCCACACTCAAGTCCGAACGAGTCTCAAGTCAAGAAAACTTTCTTCGTAAGTGAGAATAAGTGATTAATTGCACCAGCAATTCAGAAGGCACGGCTAGTTCCTGAAAGGCTCTAGTGGCTCAATGTAGCTTGGCAAACCAGGAAAGGTCACAACCACAAAGTCGCTGTTCCAGGCCTGAGATTTGTGTTTGAGCCACGTGCCTCATGGATACAACAAGCTGGGAGCATTCAAAGACAGAAACACTCGAAGCGGTGAGTTGGAAATTGAAGCAATAGTTGAACAAGTGTCTTCAAGAGATGAACAATATCGGCAATTTGAAATAGCCAGAAAGAAAAGTAAAGCCGAGACTGAAATTAGCCAATGGGGGACCTTCAATCTCTGAAGGGCTCGAGGCACACTGAAGATGAGCGCATGGTAGAAGGTGGAGCCACCTCGCTGTGGCTCGAAGATGACTTGTGGCCTCTCTCGGTACAGCCCGCCCCCTAATAAGGTTTATTTTTCTAGAACCAAGTGGTTCAGATTGGCTTGCAGCATTTTGATCACACCATAAAACGTGATCGAGGCCTTTGTCCATATTGATGCAAGCGGCGTTAATGCCGTCCGGAACATCTTTTGAGGAGCCCATAACATCCTTGCCTTCGCTGGTTTAAATCCCTAGTTCAATAGGGTGGCTCGAAAGGTAGTCTATCAACCTCTGGGGTATGACTTCAATTTCACCGCTCCGATCGATCATTCAATATCCCAAAACTTGTTTCCTTGTATTCTGGTGCAACGGGCTCAAGATCTTAGCCCGACCCCTGCAAAGTCATTGAAGCAACTTAAATTCGAAGGACTTGAGGAATGAGTGTGGCTAATCTGTAGTCATCTGAACCTTTGTAAGATGCAATGCTGTCAATGGAGAAGAGAGATTGCTTGGCTCAACAATGGCGGGCTTAAGCACGCAATGTATAGAGATGCGCCTGGGTGAGATGGTGAAGAGCCGATGGCTCCGGACCCATCTTATAGGGGATAAATTTCACTTCCCCTTTTTGCCATTAGCATCTGATTAACAACACCTATTCCAATGAAACAATTATTCTTTGATACCGTTGGAACCCTACTTTACGTTGCTGAGCAATCTTTGCGGTTATTAAGAGAACACAACAACCAAGCGGGTGAAGCTGCAGGTTCTGGTGGACATGAATGGACAGGTGGAACGGAAAGTCATAGTGGAACTGAATGGTCCGGTGAACCGGAAAGGGATAGTGGAACTGAATGGTCCGGTGGAACGGAAAGCGCTAGTGGACCTGAATGGTCCGGTGGAGCGGAAAGCGCTAGTGGACCTGAATGGACCTGTGAAACAGAATGTGCAGGCGAAAAAGAGGAGCCAGTGAACCCTATAGTAAAGATCGTCGAGAAGTTCAAGCCCAAAAACGTAATCAAAAAGGTCCAAAGAACGGTGGCGGATAACTTTGCCCGAGTCCAAGCTATTGATTGGAACAATGTCGGTAAGTTTGTGGAGCGGGGATACTCGGAGTTGGCTATGCATGTTTCTAGTATCCAGACTTTTGTTTTGGACGGTGTGAATACAGTATTGGGACTGAACTACCTGGACTGGACTAAGCTCCTTCTCGCGATCAAGGATATGATTGGTGATAAATTCAAGGTGGCCAAGGTGTTGGCACAGCTAATACTGACCAGAAAGCTTCGTGAAATCAAGGCCATGCTTCAAAATAACACAACTATGGAAGGAATGAGCAGACTCAAAGAGATGGTTGAGAAAGTTCAGCAAGTTGATATCATTTCCCATACTGACCACTCCATGGACATGAGGGGAGAGCAGGTCTCGGAAGAGACTCATGCAGTCGTTTTCGGTGCTGATGACAACGGAAACACGATATTGGACCGGCTGGACACAAACTGGGGGACTGAAAATGGCTCACAGGGTATGAAACCGCCAAAAGTTCCCAGAAACCTGGGCATTCTGGGTCTTTCCCCCGCTGTCGAAGTGTTGAATATTCCCGGAATCAAAATTGTTCTTGAGTCTCCCCTCCTTGAAAAGGTGCTAAATGAAAACGGTTTCCAAGGTATTCTCACTAAGCTTATTGAGTTTTCTCATTACCGGAGCCGTTCTGGTGGAAACCAGTTCTTCAAGCCCTCCATTAAGAATATCTGTTTTTTTCTCTCCAAAGTCCTCTTCTTCTTGGGGTACCCTTTCTTTGGTTTTGTGATGGGAATCTTAGACAGGTTTCTCAGCGACTGAAAGTATTTTGTTTCGCCTGTAGCCCCGAGCTAGTGTTGTATAATTTATGGGAACCGAACTTTGACACTTGCCATTTGGGTGGAAAGAAAGAGGTGTAGCAGAGAAGGAGTATTTAGCAGCATTTAGCTTGCGAGAATCATAGGGACGCCCTGGACACGTGATTGGCTAGGGCTTTCACTTGCATTTGTCTACTTTTGTGGCGGTTATATGCAAGGCGATGCAAGTACTGATACACTTTGGCGGTTCTCATTGGGGGCGAGTCATGCAGGGGCCGGGGTGAAACATGGTTGTAACCTGGAAGTTGGTGATAAATCCGCAAGAGGTAACGCAGCACAAGAATCCGGAACGAATCACCGTAATAGGTGAAACAAAACCAATTCAGCCAATCAACTACCGTCGTTGGTGGTACAAAACCAATGGTGGCGATAAACACGGGGCGCGGCTGCAGCCGTCTGCAATTCTGAAACATCCTGGTTCCGACGTTACCCGTTCTGATCCAGAGTATATAGATGCCTGCCTTGCCTGTCGTAAGTTTTTTGAAATGCCTTTTTCTTGATGCACATCCAAACGAAGCAATTCACAGTGGCCCAAATTGCTGTGCTCTAAAGCTTGGAATTGCCATGTTGTAAAAGAAAATATTGCCGATGCCCAAAATAACACTTACCAAAATTCATCAATAATTCCAAATACTGATCTAAAATGAAGAAGTGAATCCGCCACCGGCCAGATAATTTAGCCTCCTCAAAGCGTTACAAACTAGTGGTTTTCGGAAATTTCAATATGAAGGCTCGATACATGAAGGGAAGCCATGGTTAGAACCATTCTGGACTGCTGAACCCGAATGCATCAAATCATGGATCAGCAGCAGTTGGCTGCGAATAGACTTCACTTGGCCTCCCCGAGAAGTTGCAAAACTATGACCGACAGGTTTTTGGCTGGAACCGCTAGAAGGACTCCATGAAAACACTTGAGGTCCAAACTCAACTCCAGGCCCTCACAGTACATTGATGAGTCAAGCCGGCCATGGATGAAGGAAGAGAAAATTAACTGAAATGGGTTTGGACACGGAAAGAACGGTTACAAATAGAGGGGGTACAGAAACAGTTACGAAAAGAGTGATCATGGAAACAACAGTTACGAAAGGTAGTCCGGCAAAGCGCGACCCTAGAAGGAGACCGCTGATCAAACAGTTGGCATGGGTTAATTCGAAAGCTAGAGACTTTCTTTTTGCATTTGGTTCCATCTGTCGAGATTCATGCCTTTAAATCTTCAAGACTTACGCATGAGCAGCCAAGGAAATCCCCCTAAAAATGACGTTTGCAAAACGCTGGCGGTATTGTCAAAGATTTATAACCGCTTGGGCAAATGCGTGCTCACCCATACCAGTCGAGAGTCGAGTAACCAACCATAAGCGAGCATACAATAAAGAAGAATAAAGAGCAAAAAATAAAAATGGGGATTTTGATTGATATTGAAAAACCTGCGACAACTCCTGGTTTGGCATCTAAAAAAATCCACACATTGAGGTATGAGACAATTCCACATTCCCGGAAGCCACGTGCTTTGTACTTGGGTGGCCTCAGAGGGGGCAAGAACATTCCTTGCAACGACACGACACCCGTGGCTGCTGGCTCATTGTTGATTAACACATTCTCGTGTGTATGCAAGGAGGGAAACGTGGGGGCGCGTACTGCTGGTAGGTGGCGGCTGATTGTCCGTACACTTAACAGCATGGGTGATCACACAAACAGTACTGGACCCTCGGCATGCCAGAAACACACTGGACATGGGACACAAAAAGGACATTGGGCATGCATTGCACACTCGCCACACTCGGGGTATTGCGCACACACTGGGCATTGCGCAGTTGAGGAAGTTTTTAATGTTGGTTCCGAAATCATCACCGAACGCTTGGAAGAACAATAAGAAGTACAGAACCAGAAAACTTCAGAAATGAGTCCAAGAGAAGGCTAGTAAGAAATAGGAGTGGTCTGCTGCGATTCGTGATTTGTGCCCCATTATGTATTGCCCGGCACGTGTTCAAACAAGAAAAGCAATTATCCGATATTGAAGAGTGAAATATTCTGGAAAAATCGCCTGTTTCCTCTCAAGTCCCATTCAAGCAGCCAGGTCAATGGGCCAAAGCAGTTTTTCGTTGAAAAATCCATTCATGCATTCACCTCAGGAATGCATTCAGTCCATGCAGCCAATCACGTTATTGGGCTCACGCAGTCATTCAGCTTTATCGCCCCATTAGGCACACGCAACTCCTTCGGGATTTCCAGTTCTCTTCTCCTGTTAATTTGTTCATTGCCAGTCAGTTTGGTCTAACGACTTTTCGTCCCGAGGCGCCAGTCCTAGGGTGTGATCTCACATACCAGAACTGCACAACCACCCAGAGCAAAAGTACTATTCTGAGTACCCCCACGACAGGTTATTACGTTGCTTCTCAAAAGCAACACAGCTAAGGCTAGAGCATTCTGTCAACAATAGCGGACTTAGCAGTATAGGTACAGGCATACCTGGTTCCGCATGATAGCACCCGGCATAATATAAAAGCGGACGTTCTCCACTGACATGTGAAGCTGATAGTGCCAATCTTCTTTTTCATATCTCCTCCTAATGTTCAAATTTCGTCTTGCTGCTTCAATTTCTTTGGCTTGCATGCTTGTGCCGACGGTATTGGGTAATTGCACAAATAGCTCCGATGTGCCAAAGGTGGTGAATGCAACGAATGCCGCCAGCGAGATACTTATGGCCAAACTCGCGGAACTCAATATTTCAATTCCACCCGAATTATTGGACAGAATCAGACAAGTAATGAAAAAGGACCTCTTTGGGATTGCAAAGCTGTTGGCCTTGTTCGGCCACCCCTATGCCGCTTTGACTACCGCGATAGTAGCGGAGTGCATAAAGGATAGCGAAATGCTTAACTAATGCTAGCAATAGTTGTGTGTAATGAAATCAAGGAATCATTGAAATCAATAACTCAAGTAGCCCAGCAGCTGTGCAACTGAAATACTCCATATTTCCCACTGTATATGACACGAGAATGATTTTTTGGCAGACACAAGACCAAATCACTCCTTGAGTTTATGAAACAGTTTTGGACGGTCTTCTTCATTGGGAGTGCTGTCAGGAATGTGCGGGTTGTTAAGCAGTCCGGCTTTTGTGTGGATGGAACCCGACTCGATGGGTAGGGCTTTAACGACTGGTTTCAGGTGGGTGTGCACCTCCAGTGTCTCCTTTCTGCCAATGGCTGTTATCACTTTTTGGCCTGCCACCATGGATGCAGCGAACCTAAAGCTCTGTTTCCTGCGCAGAGTGTATTGGGATACTGTTCAGCACTAGAGCAGGCCCCTAGTCTTGACTCCCAGAGAAGGCAAAAAAGTGTGGTTTTTGGTGCTGACAAAGACCTATTCCGTCCATCCCAAATTTCAATGAAGACTGATTGAGCTTGTGGTTTCGAGTTGCAGTCTTCCATTTATGCCATTAGCCACTTTCGAAATCAACTGAAGACGGTGTCTTCCAATGTGCCTATGCCACATTCCCCCTTCATCAAGTTCTTGCATAAAGGATAGGAGGAATCATTTATCAAAATCAATTTGAAATAAAATTAAATTTCGAATTATTGGATAGATAATCATCATTTAAATCTAATGAATCTTTGGCTTGTTCTTCAGACTCTTTTGAGAGCCTTCATCCGGCTGGGCCTTGCGTGGTGCTTTGCCAAACTTCTTTGGTTTTTTGGCTCTTTGGTTGGATTCCTCATTCAAATGTGCTTGTTGAATCCTCCTGTCAATAAGGTTGGTGATCATAGTCATGGATGGAAGTCCTGATTCCTCTTCGATATCATGCTGCTCCCTCTGCTTTAAGAAACTGATCCATTTCTGCTCTTGCTGTCCAATTTGGTAAGTCATTTTAATCCATTCTTCGAGGATGAAGGAGGAGATCTTCTCATGTTCTTGGGAGTAGAGTTCCAAGACTTTCATGTGAAACGGGTGAGCGAAGCTGTCTTCGATTTCTGGGAGGTCAGCCTCGATGCGATGTTTTCTGTATTCACTTTGTACCCATTCTAGGCGCTCGGTGTGAGGATCTTTGTGAAGAACTTGGTTCAATTCTTTGACAAGATTGCATTGAACAGTATCAGCCGCATTTCCGCGTAACTTGGTCAAGTTGAGTGCCTCCGTCTCCACCTCATCCTTTGACAAGTTTGGACACGTCTTGTACTTACTCTTGAGTATGTCTGATGGACTGGTTTCCATGCCAAGGTGCGTTTCATACCAAACGTATTTCATTCTTGCACTCTTGACGCTTTCGAGAAGAGCTTTAACATCATCGTGCTTTTGTTGGAAATGTTTGATAACCATATTCCTGTTAACCAAGTGTGGTGCCTCATAACGGCTTGTGTGCGAGGTAGATAAATTAGGATACCACGGAGTGTTGGTTTGATTGCTCATTGCGTCGGATATTATCGAGTTGTCTCAAGTGCTAGTATTCGTATTAACGGGCGGCAAATCAAGTAAGTAGAGTGACTGTGGTCACTGTGGAGGCAATATAAAAACTTGGAGTCGGAGTGTATTGTAGGCGATTCCCTATTTGGAGAGGGGTATGCTGCGCGTATCTCTAATTCGGTCGGTGGTAGAACTCAGTAGGCAAAAATGGAACGCCTTTCAACTCTGGTGAAAAAACTTCATATCCGGATGTTTGCCTATTCTTATAATCTGGCCAGGGACGCAAAAGTGCGACGCATCTGTGTTGTGCCACAAACACGGGGTTTTGTGTGCATAATGTGCTGTTGGTGGCCCGCAGACCGGCGTGTTTGTGCCCAGCAGCGCCGTCGGTGCATCATGCTGCAGAATCATGGTTATATGCAGAACACTGGGGGTTGGTCTTAAGCATTTGTCTCAGAGGTCCGAGGGATCTTAGGGCTAAGTTGAGCCCATGTTGGACATTTTTGTGAGTATATAGGCAGCGGGGACTTGAGAAAGGCAACTTTCTAAGGGGTCCGGCCGAAACGGCCAATTAGGAAGGTGCCCCTAATCCAAGGGTTTTGTTGTGCATTTCTGTCTTCGTTGTCTCTTAGCGGGAATGGGCAGGTCGGTCTATCTACGTTTAAATCGTAGCCTGACGATCCGACAAGTGTTGACGTTGAATCGTCTAGTGACACGTCCACTCTGCGTCCTTTTGACTTCGTGACAGCCGTTGGGTATTTCGTAACCTTACTCAATTAGGGTTAGCCATGAAATCTCGTTCGGCAAGCTCCTCGGGACTGAATAGGGAAGTAGGTAGTGCCTTCAATGTGAGCGCTCAAATGTTTCCGTTCGATATTTGTGGTACGGCCCTTGCACATTTGGACTCGTACTTTGGTGTGGACAGAGTATCTGCTCCGAAGTAGAAACTGGTCATCCACCAGGATTCCTTCTATATTTTTCCTTAGTATTTGAGCCTGTATGGGAAACCAGACAGGATTATACTTCACCTTAAGGCGGAAGGTCTGTAATTTCCATCTCTTGGAGCATTATTTTCCAGCCTCAGTGCCGAACACATTAGGAATCCCGCTTTGATCGGTTATTGGTGATTTGTGGTGGTGGCCACGATTTTGTAGCTTGGCATGGAATATGATATTGTGTTAGAGCAACTTCTGAAGATGCGAATGATTTCAACGATAACTAAGCCTTTTTGTGGCTTGAGGGTGGCCGCTCTTCCTTTCGAGATATTAATTCATATTATTCGGTTTCCAGTAAAGATCATGTACTAGTTTATTACCTTCCAGTATGAGCTGAAGGTCTAAAGGGTAGACTTCGGCTTGGCTCTTCCCAATTAAAAGTGAGAGGAGACCGAAGAATCTGGGCTGTGCCCTGATCTGATCGAGTGTTAATCTCGGTGTGAATGAGTATACCAGCGATGTAAAACACAGAAAATCTCCATCAATGTGTGTAGGCTTTTGTTCTGCAACTCCCATGTAAATGTTGGTGAATTCGGGTGCTATTGGTACCCATGGCAGTTCCCTGGACCTGTCGAGAGAATCGGTCTCCAGCAGTGAAGAAGTTATGCTCCATGACAAACTTCGTCATACAAGCTAACATCCGAGACTTGTAAACCGCTTCTCTGCGGTTGTTTTCATTCTCTCCGCGGGGCTTCTCCAGTGAAACAGCGAAGGAGGCTATTTCAAGTTTGTACAAGGACGACCTGGAAGCACGAGTGTTCAATTTGCATTTGGTCAGGATTTCCGATTTGATCCCTTAAAGTCCAACCAAAGGGTGGCGATGTTTGAGCACCACTCAGAAACAGCTCAGGAGTGTTTTATGGTGTTCAGTATAAAGCGAATCAGGGAGGGGCTGGGGAAGAAGTCTTTCCCAAAGCAACTTGTTGGGTCGGACCATGCCTTTGGACGTGTGAAAGACACTGCTTAAGGTATGGCAACGGTGGCCACCACTAAAATGTCCAGACCAAAACAAGTTCCATTCCAAGATCAATATATCGAACAGGGCGAGTGCGCCTCTTCACAAGTTGCAAAATTTGCCGGATTCGAAATGATCTTGTGATGTTATGAGTCGGATGGATCCAAACCCAGCTTTAATCACCACAGTGGATCCCACCTTCATTCACCACAGACCCAAGGAGGAGAGCATTGAAGGAAAGCATTGATCAAACCCATCAGAAACCACTAGAGGCCTGGCGGCAATGAAACTTCTTGAGCCACCGCATTCATCCCTGATTATGATGGTAGGTTCTGGGCCAACCCACTTGCCGTCTGGTCTTGCCGCAAAAATTGGAGGAAGCCTTATAGTTGGGCGCGGCGGGGATCCCTATATATATGGGCGCAAACGCGCGGTGCGTCTGCGGCAAGGCGGGCGTGCACGGGATCGGGTCAACGTCCACTTCAGTGACGCCCATAAAGTATTATATTGACCACTCCCTTATATTGGCCTTTTTATTGTTTTGACCTTCCATTGATTTGACCTGGTCCATGGCACTGTCCATATGCAGTCCTGAAACATGAGTTACGATGGCCCGCCCATTGTCGGGACTCCAGTCCCTAGGCAGCTGCCGCGGTGGGCCTCAATACTCCCCCTGTTTCGCCACCGAAAGATATTGACAAATGTCTAAACGAGAAGAGTGTGGTATAGATTCTCAAGGGATTCTTCAGGGAGACCTTTGTGAAAGGGAGCTATTGCACTTCACATCTTGCTCCTTTATACCGGCAAGATTGTGGCTGCCGAATATGCCAAAGCAAGACACACTTTTCCTTGGACTCTTGGGAGACTCTTGGACTGGACTCTTGGGAGACTCTTGGACTGGACTCTTGGACTGGACTCCTGGACTGGACTCTTGGACTGGACTCTTGGACTGGACTCTTGGAGTGGACTCTTGGAGTGGACTCTTGGAGTGGACTCTTGGACTGGACTCTTGGACCCTGGAAACCTCAAATCCTTGGACGTGACAACCCCGATTACATCACCAAGAAATCAGCAAAAACAGTTCCTATCAGCTGCTTGAAATAGACCTCTCAGTTCAGTCCACGTACATATACGTACTGAGCATGGGTTCCATACTCCAACTCATTCAAAGCCGGACTGGTTGACAGCCAAACAATTGTTACCTCTGCAATTCAAAGGCAGTCATTCTTTGCCTTTGCACCTGGGAAGGAGGGGAGGGGTCGAAAGGGCCTGTCACTCAGGAGTGGCGATGTCAATACTGCTGGCTAAGCGCTGTGCATAAACGGGGAACTCTGCCTTGACCTGCACCCGAATCAAAGAATCATTCTGCATCAACGCCACGGAAGGCCCTTAGGTCGAACCTGATGAAGTCCATAATGCCGCCGAGTATCCAGAGATGATCTAGAGATTACAGGGCTGAGCTCTTTTGGTCCGTGCTGTCTAAAGTGAGTAGCATTGACTGCATACAGACCTGGTTGCAGAACCTCCCGTGTCAACTCCTTTATTGTGGTTAGACAAAAGAGTTGGCTCGTGGCTTTGAAACACAATCTTGCATGGATGTATGGATGCGTGCCGATGGTCCGGATGTCGCTGGTGTACGGATGTTGGAGATGGCAACGGTACAGAAGATGCCCAACGGATCAGGTGTACAGATGCACAACGGTTCAGGTGTACAGATGCCCCAAATCAAGAGGGCTCTAAGTTTCCCTCCGGGGAAGCAGTTGCGCAAACTCGGGCTATAGTTGCCTTGGGGACAAGTCACATGGCCCGGTTCCCGAAAGGCCCCCTGTGTCGGCTTTAGGGTCCCGTTCAGGCAGGCAGTTCAATCAGTGCGCGGACCTGCACAGAAGCAAATGGGGCTGCACATACGCCACGGGGATTGCCCGAGTAGGAAGTCTCATGGCGCGCATTTACCGCATGCGGAAATATTTGCACCCATTCGCACCTTCGCGGGAGCCATGCGTGTTGCTCGATCTAGTAACTTGCGCAACTGCCCGTCCCACTCGGGAAATTTTACCACGTAGTTACGTAGAAGCTCCTTAAGGCCAACACATGCATTGTTTGTAGCGGCCTTGTTCTGTTAAATGCCCCCGCAGCCACTTTTTCCTCCAAGAAAATTTTGTGCCCCAAACGCGTGACCCATTTGCTGACCTGACCTAGTGTTCAAATTGTGATTGTCTCGTGGCTACTCCATACTGAATTGCCATTGAATTGTGTTTCTCTTTGGTAATTCTTCACCCGTTTCATTACGTTTCATCCGTGTTTCATTACGTTTCATCCGTGTTTCACCACGTTTCATCCGTGTTTCATTACGTTTCATCCGTGTTTCATCCCCGTTTCATCACGTTTCATCACGTTTCATCCGTTCCAGCACTTAGGCACCCGTATCCACCTGCCTATCAATCCAAATATTTGCATTAGCCCAAGACTTCCACCAAAATACCCCGTCTCCTAATTCTGCATATATTCCCACTTGGGGCCTTTGCTTGCACACACATACTGAATGATCCAAAGGGCTTTCTCTCGTCAATCTAATGATTACATCCTCCAGTGTACATTTAGATGAGCAAAAAGTTGAGTCTCCAGAAGCAAGGCCTGTTCCTGGGGGTACGGGCCGGCCCGAAACCGAAAACGACACACCTGTACACCAGCCTGCTTCCGTGGAGCCACTGAGCGATACTAGCAAGGCGCTGGCGTTGCCATTGGAGGAACCCGATGCCGGAGAAGGCGTGGAATCCGTCTGCAGTCCCCATTCGGAAGCAAATTCCGCTGAAACCCCTAGAATGGCCCCAACTGGACCCACCGGCAGTGAGGGTAGCCCCGAGGAACCCAAGGCAAGTGAAAAAAGCCAGTCACTCAGTCGCAGGGAAGCGCCCGCGGGCGGCGACGCGGAGTACTCCGAAATCGTGCTCCGAATCGAGAAGGAGCGGACAAAGCAGGCGACGCTCAAGTGTGAATTGGCCCGAATGGTGATGGAGTTGGCAAAGACTGCAGACAAGACGGGCATGACGCCCGAGCTTCTTCGGCGCATGTTTTTAGAGGACAGAGTGGACAACAGACAGCATGTTTCTAATATGAAGGCACGCATGCACGGCGCGGGCAGGCCCGCGCCCGGCGGTCTCAAGCCCGAGACGCCGCTGCCGCAGCTGCCCACAATACCCAGCTCGGTCACTTACGGCACGTTGGGATGCGTGTCTGGCGCAAGTTCCACCATGGGCTCACAAGTGTCCCACAGCCGCTCGTCTAGTGGACGGAGCGTGCAACCTGTGGCTCCCAACAGCATAGAAGGGCGAGCCGACCGCAGCCTGCGGGTTGACGGCAGCATGGAAGCGCCCGCGGTGCATGAACCACTGGACGGCGGCGCGGGTGATCGGCCATTGCATATGTACTCCCAGAGGACGTTTCCGTTCCACTTTGCGCATGCCGACCCAAACGCGCACACGCCTGCTGTTAGCTCAACATCACCGCAAATGCAAGCGGGTGCACAGGGCTGCCCGGGGGCGGTGGGAGGCGGGCCCACGGCAACTCACGTGCATCACGGGCCCTCAGGCCATACAAGAGGCGACGACGGGCTCGGCCTGCCTTACAGCAGCACCAAATACCCCGGACCGTTCCAATTGCTGCCATCTTTGCGACCATCGAACCAAGCAAGCCCCGGAAGCTCAACTGCACACTCGCCGCAGATGCAAGTTTCGGGGCTCGCGCAAATGCTGCAAGCGCATGTGCCGGGTCATATTAAGATGGGTGGAGGGCAACCCGCGGCGGGGCTGCACACTCAGATGTTCCCCGGCGGCACGATCCCGCCCCACCCAATGCATGGAGCAATGGTGCCCGCAGCAGCGGCTGGTGGTCATGCGCCCGGGGCTCGTGCGCCCGGTGCGCCGCAGCCCGTGTACTACATGAATGCGCTGTCGCCGTTACCTGCACCGATGGTTCCATCGCAGTACTACATGCCGAGCAACATGGTGCCGTGGAAGCTTATGCCTCTAGCCACGGAGAAACGGCGCGACGACGACGAGAGTCACGTGCCCAAGAAGGCCAAGACGGGCAAGAACAACCTCAACTTCATGATCAGCACTCCCAAAAATCCGCCTGCACGCAAGTACAACAAGTGACGGTGGTCGTGCATTCTCCAGTATTTATAGCAGATAAACATGTGCTGGTACGCAAGCGCAAGAGCGTTCGGCCTAGGTGGTAGATGCGGGGGTAAGCAGGTCGAACAAGTGTGCGTAAGTCCTGCGCCCGTATGTGCGACACACATTATCAGCAGCGCGGATTATATGCCGTTTAGTGTCAACTGCCGCACCGTGAGGTACACCCGTACACCACGGTACAGAGATGGTGAATGCATGGAATGCGACACGCATGACAAGAGTGCAGATTGCCATCTACTTTCTCCGGTTGGTTGAACCAGAACATCTTATATGTGACAGGCCAAGAAGGAGCGGAGACTAGACTGCGCCCGGTCAACTATGAATAGAGAAGCGGGAGCGCGGATTGACAAAGTCCTTATTGGTTCTGAGTGGTCAATCACTGAACCCCTCGTTAAGTGTTGCCAGGAATATAATACCATGACTGATCTGAGACGTAGATATGCGGACGCCCAACAGGAATCTTATGGCACTCATATCGAAGGTGTATTTGAGTCGAACGACACGCAGAACCAGAGTATTCGTATAAAACGCAACACCATACTTTTGGGACACGCACGACGCCGAGATATCAGGCCAAAGCTTCTCTTGAATCCCATGTAACAAAGAGCGTGTTATGGCGGCGTGTCTTGGCCATTCTGCGGCAACCAAACTTCTAGAAGAACACATTGGTCGGAGTGTCCCTGTGGGATTTGCTGACTCTCTTGCCTGTGGAGATGTATGCGGATAGGCCACCCATCCAGACATCTGGGACACCCGCTGGCGGCAAAGGAATTTGGTAGCTCCCACCAGTGCTTCCCCATACAAATCTCTTCGAGTCCCGTTATAAGAATTTAGTCTGTAAACAACGACCATTGAGTCAGTCCATCAGCCATCGCCAGAGCCACCATTTGGTGTAAACTGCTTGTTGCACCGTGGCTCCACGAGTGCCCTCGGTTCTTGTGTATTGGCATTGAGAAACCAACATGCAGAAGATGTAGTTTGGAATGCCAAAGACTGAAGAGGTGGTCAGGAATTGGACTCGCTCACATGTCTCTCAGGGACTCGCTCACATGTCTCTCAGGGACTCGCTCACATGTCTTTCAGGGACTCGCTCACATGTCTCTCAGGGACTCGAAAGGCATTGCCAAAAACAAACTGGTCATAGCTGTCACCGGCGACGGTTAACCTGCACATAAACAGGAAAGGGCAGTTGCCTTATCAAGGTACCTGGCGGCATTCTGGAGGGCAACCCACAAATCTGTTCCTATCGGCAGACCCTTGGTGGTATTCTCGAAACCGAGGCTTGAGCATTTTCAAAGACTTTGCTTGGCACGCCTGTCGTACCTCATAAGCGCACCCATTGCTCACTTGCGGAATCTTCTAAAGCCGTCTAGCACAGCTCTTTTGCACGTGTTTGATAGAGCCGAAAGCATTCTCCATCCATATGAAAAGGTGCCTAGGCTCTTGATTCTGGGCCTGGCGCTGGTGTCATGATGTTAGTTATCTTGCCGGTAGCTTTGGAATCTGATTTTGACACTGATTGCTGGGACCGCTTTGGCAGCCCTTTTGACTCTGAATTCGCACTGCTAGATGCTAGCTGCCTTGACTCACATGGACGAGCTTGGCTTCATTGCTCAAGGTACCCAGCAACTAGAGCTTCCAGGCCACCAAAGATATCGTTCCACGCACAACTCGACCATCTGCCTGGACATCTGATTTTGACCCGATGACGCCCACAGCCATTAGAGAGTCCACAGCCATTAGAGAGTCCACAGCCATTAGACAGTCCACAGCCATTAGAGAGCCCACAGCCATTAGACAGTCCACAACCATCCACAGTGGTAGTAATATATCTGAAACTGGGTGCAGCAGTTGAACTTCACGGAACGCTGTCAGAAAACCGTACTCCAATCAAACAATTGCACGACAAGCATGTATTGCCTGGCCACTCAGTGGCCTGCATGACAGGAACACGGAGGTGAAGGCAACTATCCAAGCCAACAATTCCCAGAAAAGACACGGCCGCGTGAGCACACATGGTGATAAAGCCCACGCCACTTTTGGTTCTCCATTTTTTTCGAAGATGCACACACGTCCTGCAAAGCGAAACAATAGTGCCAGCACTATGTCTTGAAGCCCAGGCTTCAGGCCTATAAGTCCGTTCCAACCATCTGAGGATCCTCTGGACAGTTGCGGTAGAAAGCTGGTTGGTCCCCGCCTCACCATTTGATTTGGAGCCGCATGGTTGAGTCTCTAGAACGACGTAGTTCTGGATTTGCGAGTTTGGAAAAGGCGAAAAGTGGCACATATGCCATTTATCATCCAGCGCTCAAGAGTGCCGAACGAGTTATAGTGTCCGTGCATTCATCAGCGTGTTCAACAAGTTCAAATGTCCGCGCTTTCATCTCCGTGTAACACTTTCAGGCCTGCTCCATGCTCTAGTCTCTCAACACTCCACAAACCCAACTCTTTAGGTTTGGGCCCCGGTAGAGCATGCCACGGACCAAACCTGGCAGGCGCTCAATTCGCCACCTTCTCCGGCTCCTCCTCGTCGATAAACGCAGGCATCTTGTCGGCAGCAGTGTCTGGAAGGTAGCTGGGCACGGCGTCGGTCAACTCCAGCTCGTAGTCCATCTCGTCGCCCAACGCATCCAACTCCGCGTCCAACTCCAGCTCCAGAATGTCGTCGGGCGCGTCGTAGCTCATGCTCAACGACTCCTGCAACTCATTCAGCTTGTCAATCAAGTCCAACATCTCGTCTTGCAACTGCTCGATCTTGTCGATATCGATTTTGCCATACGACGCCTTGAGCGACTTGTTGGCGGACTTCATGGCGTCCATGGTGATCACCGTGTTCTTGAGGTTGTCGGTGGTCATCAGCGCCTGGGTCATGTTCCACAGCTGGTTTTCCAACTGGTCCTTCTGGGCCTCGATCTGCTTGCGCTGGCGCAAAAGCTTCAACGCCTTCTGCTTGAGGGCGTTCTTGCCGGCGCCGTCCTTCATCCGCGCCATTTTGTGCTGGTAGGCCGCGAGCTCGGCGTTGATTTTGGAGAGCTTGACATCGAAGCTGCCGATGCGCTCGTCAATGGACGAGATGGCATCGTTGAGCGACGGCTTGGGGGCGGCGTTCTTGGTTCCAAAGAGGCGGTTCATGGGGGGTGCCCAGGGGCGGTGTTGTTCGCCTGTCATGTGCGCCCGCACACCCGTACCGCACCAGAAAACGCGGTCACGTGACAATACGCACGTGACCATAACCCAAAGCTCAGAATCGGAACTACATCGTTAGCGTCAACAACATGTATACCATTATTTTAGCTTTTTCTGGAATACCGTGGCGGGGCAGTGACGAGGGCAAATCACAGTCTCAGGATATCACGATCACGCCTAGGCATAGAGCCAAAAAGTATAATTACACTACACTCTCTACAGGTGCTATCAGTTTGTTCCCAAAAGCTCATGCTCTTTTGACGGCCTGAAATCGAGAATACTCTATTGGAATGCTGGAAGGGTATGGACGGTATTTAGGGTATTGTCTTGTCTCCTTCTAATGGAGATTGTGACTCGCATTCCGAAGAGAATGACCCGTTTTATGCAGGACATATTGGCAATGTATTACCCAGTATCCGACCTGGATAGTGGCAAAATTATCCCGTTCAATTGCTTCTAAACGCGTCCTAACTTATCTGAGATTAAGTTAACAGAGCCGAAGTCAAGAACCGAGATGCAGCGTTTCCGCGCATGCTGCGGAGGGTGTTTCAGGAGTATGCAGGTTTGCAGCTCTGCGTTGTATATAAAGGCGAGCTATCTCCTTTCATTTTTGCAGCCACTTTTTTGTCATTTCGGAATGAGTACACCATGAGAAACTTGGGGCAGTGAATAACCTTCTTGGCAGAGTTTTCCCGGCTCACACTTTGAGTTTACCGTCTCTTCCCGCCGTCCCGGGGCCAACGAGCATACCCTACCTGGGCTTCAAGGGTCGATATCCTTTGCATTAGTCAGAATAGAGGGCATTATGGGCCCGTTGACAAGCCTTATGCTTGTTAGGGGCACGTTTATGGACAATCAGGCAGGTATGCTCCTATGAAACTACCTCCACGATCATCCCAACATGCATGCGATAAGTGACATTGGAGGGAGCTCGAAGCAGGTCGGTTGGCGGACCTGATGATGCAGTTGAACAACCAAAACAAGTCAAATCTAGCTCTAGAAAAGAAGTGGTCGTTTCAAGGGCGCTGTGGCAAATGCTTTATGGTTGCACAGCTTGAACGTTGGGGATAAACTAACTATGCATTGGATGGAAAGATCGGTGCCAAAGCTACATTATCGGGAAGGATAACACCCACTGCCTAGTCAAGCTGTCGGGAAGTACTCAGCTGGTACAGTATTAAGTGTCTTTTCAGAATGAAGCAACCATGGTGGCCTCTATTTATTCGCCTCCCCGGTTAAGAGAGAATAGATGAGATGGAATCTAAGGATGAAAGGAGATCCTGAGGAAAAAAGCTTGAAAAAGCTTGAAAACAGAGAAAGATATATATCCAGCAGCGTTATCAAAACTCTAGAAGTACAAGAGGCCCCCAGAAATAAGAAAGTTCCCCAGAAATATCCTCTATTAAAGCAAGTGAGTCGCCAGGACTGGCACGAAAGAACTATACAAAACAGAACCGACATTCTTCTCAAATAAAGGATCCCACACACAAAATTTTCACACGTTTTGCCCTGCTATTTGAGATATTTGAGCATCTACTGAGTAACTAAACGGAGGGTGAAATGTTTTAAGTGAATGAGACTGATACGGAAATGGCCTTTGCTCCATCTACAGTGAGCCATCCCCAGTTTAATTACAGTGTAAAGACTCCATTGCACTAACTCGGCTCTAATTCTGCTCACTTGGTGAGGTGAACCAGATCTTCTCCGGTTTTTTCCAGCAGTCTAGGCTTCAGTTTTGAGGCGCGAAAGAATCGAAAGAGCTGCATTGCAACGCTGAACTGACTCCCTTAGGGGTGCCACAGAGTATTCTGGGCATATGCCGCAGCAATACCATTTAATGCACTACTGAATTCCACCTGACAGGTAATTGACTGACTCGGCCTACATAAATGCTACATTCCCATAAGAGCACATGTGCGTGTGTATTAACATACGAAAAGTTGGTCAAGGGTCAGTGATCTGATCTCTGTTGAAGAGTCCTTATAGACCTGCTGATGGGCGAGACCAATCATTTGCCAAAACGATCGTTGGCGCTCTGTGCTCGGGCCGCATGTCCTTGGGCGTTCTTCATTTCCTGGCGTACCTGATCTTTGTTGCTCCTGGCCTGGTTATAGTTATTGGCAGCATGGGCAGCATGTCTTTGAGCGTTTTTTGCTTGTTCTGCGAGGTTGGACATTCTGATAAGTGGGGCTGAAGGGAAGATGAAAGATTGGGTAGATGCGGCACTTAAATACTTTTTGGTACCATGGCTGGTGTATGGCCAGGCCTGATTGAGCCAATAAAAGACTGGCAGTTGACAATGGGTATACTTGACCACGCAGATTCCACACGTGTGTTTTCCGTACCCACAACGTGGCCATTGTCTGGGACAGCCGAACATACCTGCTCCTAATCGTTCACTGGCGATTTCCTTCGCCTACGTCGTTTTTTTGCTGTTTTGTCTTTGACTCGCCTCATCGGTTTGCTTCTGTCAGCACGGTCTTCTCACTCCCATCTGTCGCTCCCATCTGCTCCAATTACTGGCTTCTACAGTTTTCCATGCCCTATGTCTCATTTCGGACGCACGGCAACCATCCCTTTCCGGCCTGAACTCATCCCATTGTGTTACTTAATGCGACAAAAAGGGCAAATCCCCACCTGGCCATGGAACAGGCCAGAACATACTCAGCATTCTCCGGTCTCCCATTATCAATCTGCTTGGATGCAAACCCTCAGGAAAAATCAGTGCCCGCGCCAACATTGTCTCAGAAACAGACAACTATAACCAGCCATCAAAAATCACTCCAGTCTTGAAGCCAATGGTTTACTGGAAGTTTCTGGGGAGTTCCATGGGCCGGCCGCACATGTGTCGGGCCCAAATGCAAGCGCTTGGATCTCAATTGAAAAGAAGCTTTTGGCATCAACTTGCAGCAACCATGGAACGCCACGAGGTTGAACAAACAGGTGGAATTGGGTGGCGTGTTTAAACGCCGCGTCATCCGGCCTTCAGGCAGCTCAAAGGCGTATGCAAAGAACCAATCCTTCACATTAATAGTTGCAAATACGCCACGGCCATTTAGCCCCGTCTAGTGATTGCTTTACCTCAGACAACTGGAAGGAGTTAGGCTCTACTGAGGAAACCTTGGCAGGAACCCGCTACCACCAGGTTCCATTAGGGTTTCGCCCCTCTACCTAGATTTGACTAACAATTTGCATGTCAGAACCGCTACGAGCTTCCACCAGAGTGTCCTCTGCACCTAGCCAAGTATCGTTCAACATCGGGTCCAAATAGTGACCTTCCATTCCGTTCATGGATTAGGAGGGTGCTTGACCAATTATTCCGCACCTGGCGCTATACTCAAATACTTGCGTAATCGCTAGTCTCCCTGGTCGGTATTTCTGGACGGGTTAAAAGGGCAACATCTGGACACCAGCGGTAGTGGCGTGAAATATTTTGAGACTATTGTTTTTCTTTTCCATTTTATGTTTCACTCCCTACACTGGTTTCTATTTATCAGGTACACTGTTGGATCCACCATGGGTGGCCAGGGATACAAAAACTAGGGACGTGCGGATACAGGGCAAACCGTCGATACCCGACCTGGGCAGAGGCGTATCAACCCGGACAGAGGCGTATCAACCCGGACAGAGGTGTATCAACCCGGACAAAGGCGTGTCAACCCGGACCGACTAGCGTGAAGGTAGACGAATTGACCCCAGCGCCATGGTTTTACCTAGAAGCAACGTCGTGGTTTCCCCAGATGCAGGGCAATGCCGCCTCAGGCCCCATCAGTCATGAATAATTCCATTACTGTCCTCCAAGGACCTCCGGGAACCGAAAAAACATCTACCATGTGTGAACTTATTCAACAACTTTTGGATAACCTTAACACGGATCCTATCTTGGTTGTGGCCGCGTCGAATATCGCCATTGATAATTTGCCGAGAAATTACGTCCAAAACACAAGAATTCTATCCTAAGAATTGTTCTGGCGGGAAGGAGTCCGAATACAATAGAGAGCATCCGCTTGCGTCGATTTGTCTACACCATAAAGTTCTTGATGGCCTAGCTGCTGGACTTCAAGTGTTGTTTCGGGAGTTGAGAAAACCAAATTGAAGCGTTAGTCCCACCCAAGTCAAAAAGCTCATGTCCGCACAGATCACTTTCTCCGACAAGATCATAGCGTTTTTCTCACCACTTCGGTTGTGGCAGGCGCTCCAGTTAAAATCCTTACCAAAAATGCCGGTTGTGATCATGGACGAAGCCACCCAATCTTCTGAGCCCATTACGCTTATCCCCTTGTCAATAAAAGGGGTACAAAAGTTTGTTTTTGTTGATGATCAACAGCAATTGAGTAGTTTTTCGCAGGTGCCAAATCTCTCGTTGCCGTTGTTTGAAGGAATTCTCCTGAACGGAACCTACAACACCCCACATATGCTCGAAACTCAATACCGTATGCACCCAAGCATCAGTAAGTCTCCGAGAATGCAGTTCTACGATGGTTTGTTCAAAGATGGGATCACTGCGGCGGACCGTTTCAAGGAAGATGTTCCTAGTAATCCTATCTTGATCTGGGACACCAAGGGGAAGCTTCTGAAGACACAGTGTTTCTAGATTCAGAGAAGATGCTGGTCTAACCTACTGCAATGGAGGGGAGGTTGATTATGTTCCGAAAGTGCTTATTTACAACATCCCCACAGCGACCATCGTGGTAATCACGCCTTATAGAGGCCAACGTGATACTTTCTCGTCCTTGGTTAAAAACGAGCTCGTTAACCCCAACCACTTGTTCAAATTGAGGCCGACAGAGAGGACTTCTTTTGCGAGTCCAAACCCGTCACCATCCACAGTGTGGCCGATATTATGATCGCCTCTGTTGACGCCTTTCAAGGAAGAGAAAAGGTTTCTTGATCATCCGTGTGTGAGATCTAACAAGAAATCTAAGATCGGGTTCTTGAGCAACGCCAGAAGAACGAAGCACTTACTAGAGCTCGGTATGGAATGTTTCTTATAGGTGACGTGAGCTGCTTGAAGAGTGCGGACCCATTGTGAAGAAAATACATTACCTCCTTGGAAGAGAACAACTCGATCAGGCCTACGGAGAAGCCGCATTGGGACTTTTTGGGCCACTGAGGCGGCCGCCGGGTCCCAGCACCCCAGACCAAGGATGGCGTTATTGTGCTCCCACGCCGGCTGAAAGTGGTGCAATGAGACCCCGCCTAGGCCTGTGTCATGCCCGGGCCAATTTCGTCTATATAAGTTGGTAGTTCCCGTGGGATAGGGATCAACGAAGCCACCTTCTTTTAAGTGCTTGGTAACAACTACAAGAACTAACTACAAGAACTAACTACAAGAACATAACATAATTACATAGAAGCCCACATAGTCTGGTAGTTTCCCATTTATATTTTGCATCAATAGCCCGCTTTAAAGTTTGCAATTTACCCATGCTATAATCTTTTATTCTTTAAGACTATTAATGTATGGCAGTTCATACATCACATTCCAAAGTGTTTCATCCATCATGTACCCTCGAGAATATCTCGGCGATCTCGTTGAAGGCCTCGATCAACTTTTGACAATGCTCTTTCTGATCACCTTCATGATCTTGTTTTGCTGCAACATCTGTCTCGACAAGTTCAATGGCAACTCCTCCGAGTCCACCACTCCCTTGACGAACGAGCACCACTCTGGAACCAAGTCCTCGGCCTCATCGGTAAAGAACACACGGCGCACGTACAACGTGATGTTGTTTCTCTTTTTCTTGGACTCGAAGGCATCGAAGGGCGCTTTCTTTGGCACGAACAAGATGGCCTTGAACTCCAATTATCCTTCAATAGTGCTTGACGGCCAATGGGTCCTCCCAGTCGTTGGAAATGGACTTGTAGAAGGCGTTGTACTCGTCTTGGGCAACTTCGGAAGGAGCTCTGGTCCCTAAAGGCTTGGTCTTGTTCAACTCCCCGGTTTGCATGACGGTCTCGGTGATCTTTTGGTCTTTTCCTTCTTGTCGCCCTCCTCGTCATCAACCTCCTCCAATTAGGACTTCTCGTCATCAACCTCCTCCAACTTGGGCTTCTTGTCGTCGCCCTCCTCTTCCTTAGTCTCCTTCTCCTCTGCAGGCACTTCCTTCTCCACGTCCTTGGTGACAACCAACTGGATTGGGTACGAGACAAACTCAGAGTGTCTCTTCACAACCTCCTTGATTCTTTTATGGTAGGAACCATCTTGAGATGCCGAGGCCTTTCGGTAGTAGGCTCAAGCTTGCTAGAGGTGTTGATGTTATAACTTCGCGAGTCTATACTTCGCTAGAGTCTTATTTCACATCGGCTACGTGGGCCATTTTGTGGTTAAACTTAATGTGTAATAAATTACACCTTCGAATATTTTCCAAATATAAATTAATCAAGATATATCAAATCTTAAAGAGGATAAATGCTCTCGCTTCGCGGGGATCATGTGCGCAGCTTTCTCTAGAAACTAGAAATCAAACCACTAGGTATAAAAATGCTCACCAGATTACTGCGGATGCTTTCATAATTTATTTCTTTATGTATTAACATCATCTTCAAAAGCATCAAATCATCGCTTTCACCTCAGGGAGCTACCTGGAAAGTCACCCACATGGTGGAATAGATTAATTGATGAAAATGGGATGGACAGTTAATTGGTAAGGGAGGTGGAAAAGGGAATGGGGTTCCAAACAAAACGTCACCATGTATAATTTATTAATGAGAAGAAGATGAAACAGAAAGAAAGGTTTTGTAAGGTGAAGAATGATTGAGGATAAATGGCCACAGGTAGTGCGCTACGCGTGGTTATACAAGTGACCTGCGACATGCGATTACCGGGTGAGCTTAGAGAAATGCCGTGGTTTTCTGGGAACTTCGCTATACAGTCTCCAGTGCACAGCTCGGGTGTACTTCTCACTTGGTCAGTTGACCAGGTCGTCGACTCGCCCTCAAGTAGTGGCTTTGGAATGCTTTGTGTGAAGCAGTGATGGCGAGGGGTCATCTCTGGACTCCGTGTGGAATACAGAGCGGAGAAGCGAGCTAATGGATAGTTCTGCGAGTCAAATGGCTCAGGGGCTAGAGCAAGGAGATGACGCTTCATCACATGATGATTATTCTGCCTTTTAGCAAGCATGAGTTGCAAGGTCACAGTCACAGAGACACATCATATTCCCCAATCATATGCCGAAGCTAAGCGGATGGATGACTGGACGTTTTGGAAAGAAGCATGTGATACTGAAATGCAAGCTCACAAGGATAACAAAACCTTTACTCCGGTCATCTGTCCACCAGAAGTCAAACCTATAGGGTGCCGTTGGGTTTTCACTATGAAAGATGGCGGCAAATACAAAGCTCGACTCGTTGCAAAAGGATATACACAAGTTGAAGGAATAGACTGCATTTTTGATTTCCACAGTACTGGTGAGGATCCAAGCATAATCATGTATCCTGTAACGGACCGACGCCTGTGGTCAGTTTCGGATCCATAGCTGGCATCTGAATAAGCATTGACTTGATATGTTGATTGTGTCTCATAAATAAACCCCAAGGTTGCTGTTTTGCTGAGATAACGAAGAACTTTTCTTGCTGCTGTTATGTGTTTTACCCTTGGTTCGGCTAGATAGGATTTCGGGCTGGACAAGAACTCTGGTCAGGCTTCAAAAAAGAGGTAAGGGCATAGCTCCCGTCTTTCGCTTTGGCGTATCCAGCAGTATAGCCATTAGTCCAAGGCGCTGCTTTTAATGGGTGTCATTGGAATAGGCCTTTTAGAGGCATTTTGAGTCCGAAGATACTCAAACTTGGTCATTTAGAGGATCTAAAAGTCGTATCAAGGTTTCCTTAGTGAACCTGCGGAAGGACATTCAGAAACATGTATATCCATTAGGAGAATAAACTAAATTTTACATTTTAAATTTTTATAATCCTAAAACTTCCAACAACGGATCTCTGGGTTCTCGCAGATGAAAAACGTAGCGAATTACGATCAGTTGTATGAGTTCAGACGTGAATCATTATTTTTAACACATCGCACTTGATCTAAGTATAGGGGAGTGAGAGATTTTCTTCGGAAAGCAATACATTCAATTGTCTTTCCGGCGTAACTCACAACTAAACTCTAATTTTTTCCTCACCCCTAAGACTACCCGCTGAACATAAGCATATCAATAAGCGGAAAGAAACCAACAGTGATGTTAGTAACGGCGAGTGAAGCGGTAAAAGCTCAATTTGAAATCTTAGGAATTGTAATTTGACGGGTAGAATTTACTTTAGAAAAAAGTCAGGAGTGGCCCCACAGAGGGTGATAGCCCGGTTAATTTTTAAAAAGCTATTTATTCTATTCCCATGAGTCGGGTTGTTTGGGAATGCAGCTTGGGTGGTATACTCCATCTAAAGCTAAATATTGGCAAGAGACCGATAGCGAACAAGCACAGTGAAAGAGGAAAACAACTCTGAAAAGAGAAATAGTAGGTGAAATTGTTGAAAGGAAGGGAAAGGGGGAGATATTTCAAGACAATGCTTTCGGTGTTGCTTGACCACATCTTGCTCTTTTCACCCGTCTTCAAACACAGACCAGTCTAACGCTTATGCAAGTATTTGAGTAAATCCCCAACTGCGGAATGAAAATAATTGGTCAAACCTACCCTCCTGTTCTTATGAACGGGAGGAAGCATATCATCTACTGGACCCACCGGACCCCTACAATCCCATACTAACGAACGCACATGTATTAACATACTAAGCTGAAAGTTGGCCGGCCCTGGGTATCTCTGTTGAAGAGTCCTAAAGAGCCGCTGGCGGCCAAACTGGCGGTGATACCAATCATTTGCTGTGGTGATCATACGAGCACTGTTCTTGGGCCGCATGCCCTGTGGAGTCATTCGAGCCTTGGCCCGCCAGACCTCCGTTGCTCAGGGCCTGGCTGAAGCTGCTTGGCGAGTGGACGGCTTGGCTTTGAGAGTTTCCTTGTACTGCTTGGTGGTAGGGCATTCTGACTGTTGAGTGGGGCTGGAGAGAAGATGGACGTTGGGGATTGCGGCACTTTTATACCTTTGAAGCAAAGGCTCGTGCATGGTTGGGCGACCGATAATGATACACTGGCAATCGACAATGGGTCTGCCTGACTGGGCAGATTGCACCCGTGTAGCCCGTGCAACAACGTAGGCATTGTCCAGGGGCCCTCCATATCTCCGTCCAAACCATCTATCCGTTCCGGTTCTTTGTTGTCAGGTGCCATTCTCGTTGTATGTCCAGTTGCAGTTTTCATTGACTTTCCAGTTATCATTTCCGTTTCCTGTCTCGTTTCCTGTCTCGTTTCCTGTCCCGTCACCTATCCCAATTCCTGTCCTGTTGCCATTTCCTTTTTTCTTTTTTGTTCTTTGACTCTTTATTTCTTTCCCTGGTGCTCTGTCCTCCCCTCTCTTCATCTCCCCCTTCATCTCCCCCTTCATCTCCCCCATCTCCCCCTTCATCTCCACACGGTTCCCCTCCCCTGGCTCTTTGGGAAACCCGCCCTCTGACGTGGACTCATTGTGTTGAAAATGTGATTGAAAGCGGAAAACCCACCGGGCCATGGAACAGGCCAGCATGTCGGCCTTTGCACGTCCATTATTTATACCGCCTGGATGCAAACCGCCTGGATGCAACCCTCAGGAAAGTCTTGCGCGGTGGAAAACCAGTGCCGCGCCAGCATTGTCTCACAATCAGACAACTATAACCCGCCATCAACATCTCACTGCCGTCGTGGAAATGCCTTGCCACTGAACGTTTCTGGGAAGTGGACGGCTTCAAACGTCAGATCCAAAATGCAAACGCTTGGCTCCCAATTGCAAATGAGCTGGACATCACCAGCAACGTCCCACGCCAATGACCGCCGCGAGGCTGGACACACTGTTGAGCCAGCTCAATGATGCATTTCATCATCCAACAGCCAATAAGGACATCCAGCTGGCCCGGAGTCTCTTTGACTGCCAATGCCTGCTGCATAACACTAAGACCTGCATTGGTCCGCGCTGACTTGAGCCCCACATCAACAACTAATCCCGCCGTTCAACCAGACGGCGTGAGGTTTATGGACTGGCACGAAGGGGGATTTGGCACCCGGAATTGTTCAAACAGTTTGACAATGGATGGCATGGTTCATCACCCGATGCAAAAGACTCATATGCTTGCAAAATTAGCCTGCTGCGAACCACAATTACACCCATTGTTGGAAATCGTGTGAAGATGGTTCGATTGACTTGTTTACCAGGGCACTTCAGTCCATTGTGCTTCAGCCAGTTTAAACTGCCGCACTTCAAGAAGCTTCCGTGTTCATGGAATCGCAATGACTGCTTGGTGCCGGCTTTGCTGGTTCTGGAGATGGCTAGTCTAGCCTTTGACGGTGACATGACCTTTTGGGTGGCCTTGCTGGCTAAAAATCAGCTTAGGTTTGACATCCGGCTGCTGGATACTTTTTTGAACACTGAAAAACTTCGAAGGATGAGAGGTAGCTTCCTCCTTCACCTCCACTCTGTTTGTCCTGCGCTCCAAAGTTCCATGCTCGAAGGTCTGTGCTATAACAATCACGCAAACTCTTTGACCACATTTCTTGTTAAACTCCGATCAAAATGGCTTTCCCTAATTGTTGTTTTCAGCCTAGAGAAATAGTCCTAGTCACGGTCCCTAGACTAAGGCCCAAAAGTGGCAATGAGTAATGAAAAGGGGAAGACCACCCCTGCTTTCCAAAAACGCATGACACTTTTCTGGCGGACAGTCCGGGCCACGGCCGAAACGAGAAGTGAGATGCTACAGTCTCTTTTTGAAGTCACTAACTGCAATTACTAAATGCCGCCACCAAACCCAGTCACTAGATCCGCTACCAAACTCCAGCCAACACCATTGCAACCCCAGTTGAAAATGAACGTTGGCCACATTCAAAAATATGCGGATCTACCAAAAATGGCACATACCAGAAAAGTTCATGTGATGTTGAAGTGGACAGATTGTCTGTTTTCCACTTGCCCCTGCTTCTGATCATTTTTCTAGGCAAACGCTTCGCATGTCCCCAGAGAGGAAGGTGTACCCGGAAGGTCACGACTCTCAAACACATTCCCGTATGGCAAACACAATTCAGGATAAGCCCGAGACAGGACATGAACAAGGCGTTCTGCAATGATCATTCATTAACTAGATGCAGGGTATTCCAGCACTTTTCGTGTGGCCGGCCAAACACAATGACCCCAATATAAACGTTACATGGCCAGCAAACCGGAGCCAGCACTTTTTGGTTTACAACACAGAATACCCCCAGATCCACTAGACATGCGGTTCCACCGTTTGTTCCTCTCTCTTGTCAGCTTCAACAAGTGGGCAGAAACCTCGCCTCGTCAGGCGTTTCACGCCAAGGTCAACGACACCTTTGTGCCGCTCTCCAGCTCACTGGACCACCATCCAGATTTCAACTACTTCGTCTATGGAACCAATGGCTCCACACTCCCAATTTACATGCGAGACGGCGCTGCCGTAGCCAAACACCGGTCCACGGCGGGGCCTGTGCTGCTCTTCAACGGCTTTTTTGCGTTTGGGCCCTCCATGCGCCCAATGAATATGGAGGTGGACAAGGACAACAAGCTTTTGTACGATGCGTTTAGGCGGTGTCGAATCGACGGCACTGACATTTGGGCGATCCTTTATGCTCCCACCGCCCTCCATGCCAGGAAGTGCTTCAAGGTGGATATCTACCTAAAGCCTTTGAATGAAACATTATCCTGAAGCCGCGTTCTTGAATGTGCCGAGGCCGAAACGCTGTTGACGGGCAGGTGTTCTTTGTACAGTGTGCCTTTTGACCGTGCAAAAGGAATGTCGAAACGCCTTTTTGTTTTTGACGTTGGCCATCAAGCCCTTGGCCTATTCTACTTCTTCAAAGGCTATATCCAGAGGCGCCTGTCACTCCCTTGCACAGACCACTCTATTTCACCATGGGCTTGTATCATGGGTCAATACCAGGTCGGGGCATATTTTGTCGTGAGAGTGCTACGCCTATAACAGTTGGTTAATGTCTGACGGCCTTGGTCACTGTCGGGCAACTGTGTTGAAGCACTGGCATACCCCAAACAACAAGGCACCGCTGCGTAAGCAGTAGTGAACAATATGTCCGGGACGTGAAGCCGCTGAAAAATCCTGATGTGGTGAAGTTTAAAAGAAGAATCGTTCAGGATTTGACAAGATTAGTTGGACGCACCTGAAAATATCTTTGCACAACATCAAATCACCCATCTCATGTCTGGCCTCTACCTCCTCTTAGAGTGATACCTGTTCTTTGGTATGTTGTATAAAGGATGAATTCTTGTTCTGAGTTGGAGTTATGATGCGATCTGGGACGTTGAGCCTGTATTTGCAGGAGGGTTTAAGCTTCTGACTGCTTGTCGATGGTATGGATCGTTTCGGGAACGTTACAATCATGGTATTCAATGGGCCCGGGTTGTCCTGTGGCTACTGTGATGGTAGAACTCTGCCGATCAGAGATAAGAGGTGGACGTTTCACGTGCTCCAAATGTACCTGCGTGTTTTCGATCTGGTAGACTTGGCTGATCGATGGAGTTCGTTTTCCTCAAACTGAACGACTACTTTGGCTCTAGACCTCTGCGGTCTCCCTATTCTCGGGTGAACCACTTTCCTATGCACCTCTGGTACGGTCTAGTCGCATGTGGGTTTTTTCGGTCTGCACAGCTTTTAACCGCAGCCTCTGCCATCATAGTTGTCTTGACTTACAAACCGAGCCGGCAGATTCTGGTGGCCTTGCGATGGAGCCAATGCACTTTCGCTTTTTGGCTTCGGTCCAAGGAGAGTTTCGATCTCCAGGACGCAAACGAGTTTGATGTTGCGTTTTCACAAGCTGCTCGACAGATTCATTCAAGATAGCTTCTCCGCACATGGTCGGGGCGTGTCCGGTTGAGTTTCGGGTTTCTATTGAACTGGCAGGGCAGACCCATGAAAAAGTCTCGGGCTTTGGTCAGGGCTGTTCTACCATGATGCTCACGTGTACCGTGGTCAAGGTCAGCCCAACTGTCGAAACCCGAAACACCTGGGATCTGGTGTTAGGCTCTTGAAGTGCTGCGTACCTGTGGCTTAAAGGAACAGTTGGGAAATCTCTTTTTGTTGTAGCCAGCACGGGCCCAAGAGAGCTTCGTTCTGCGGTGATGCGGGACTTTGGACTGGCAGACCATCTGCTGGAAGCTATGCAGAGTGGTGGGAATACAGCGGCAGAGGAGTTCCGAGACACAACCAAGTGGTACTTTATGCCGGGGCAGCCCTTTTTCCTGGTCCCACGAGGTCGAGGAACGGAAATTGACCGGGGCCTGGTCACGAGGTCTCCCCAACTCATGAAACCAACCGTCAATGCGATGCTCGCGAGCGTCGAAGTGGTCCGCAGTGCTGGCCCAATGTTCGGCCCACTCTAGGACCGATATTCTCGTCTAGTGTCCCCACGGACTACCTCTTCCATACGGACAGACCGTGGACCGCCGTTTCCTAGCGGTTCCAATCGGAGCCCTTCTCCGGTGACTCATACCTCGGGCATGTGGCGTCAACGATCCAATGGCCGAGTGACTTTTCGCCAATGGCCGGGCGATTTTGGCGCTCTTCACTTTAGTTTTCGACATTGATATTCTATAGGATTTTGTTTGTCTCAATGGTTGTTTTATACCATTCTCAAGTAGCCACATTTCTTGGCTTTCCATTCCAGCGACTTGGTTACCCAAATACCGTTAGAAGGACGCTCTTCTGGAATGAATAAAGAACTAAAGGGAGGGTTTTGACAGCTATGCTTTTACCTAGAAGTGAGCTCAGTTTAGCAAGAACTATTCTATTTGACTTAAGCTGCTGCTTATGGTGTGCCCATTCCTACCTAAAATGCCATTGCACAGAAGATATGCACCAATCGAAATAATCTGTAATTCCTTAATTTCGCTATCCGGTCATAGCTTGGACGATCAGGTTTCCCATAGAGTCCCCAGGCAGAGTGACTAAAGTCAAGGAGCGACTTCACGGTATCCTCTAAGCATGTGTGAACCTCTCCAGTAGGGTTTGAGGATTCAAGCGAAGGTTCACTTGAATCTACACGAGATGTATTTCTTATGGATCAGGAATTTCTTAAAGGAGCTAACAGAAAGGAAGAAAATAAAAATATACTGTGACAATCAAGCTGGAATTATGACTATCAAAGGGTATAAGCATTACGATGGATCTAAGCATATCGGTGTTAAAGTGAAGTTCGACAGAAAAATAGGAATATCAATATAGAATATGTGCTAGTGCTAATCTATGACTCACCTATTTAACCGAAGTGAAGTCAGGAACATATTGACTACCTTTTGATCTACATATTAAAACTTTATTGTGCCTAAATACAAGTGTACATGTGTTTGCTCTATCAGGTGGACAGGTCGTAAAACTATTGTTTATATTAAAATTATTGGTTATAGTAAAACTGTTATTTATACTTGTATAATCAGTCACATTATTAACTAGATTTAAGATATTTGTTGGTTTTGTTTCAGAATCTACATGAATAGGTGAAAGTTTGTTTAATTACTATCAAGGTAATAATTATGCCAATCTGTTGGCATTAAATGCATTTTATTTTTGCTCAATTTTTATTCTAAAGAATTACCCTTTTAAAGCTATTTGCCAATATTATTCCATTGGATTTAAAAATGGTTATTTATACCTAGAAAATGAAATAGAAAGTAATGTTACACCAAAAACCATGAAAAATTAAAAAATGGTGCTATATACAAATTTGGGTCCTGATATGTGTATATCATGCTTACGGGGGATCTTTGTTCACATTGATTGTATTACAGAACATGATTAAATGGCAAGAGCCAGGTGTTCAATATCAGATTTTTTAGTCACGAATGACTTTCTGTATTTATAGTATGTGGATCTTGTGCCACATGGTTCATATAATATGAATAAGTAAGAGGATCTTCCAGAATCCCAAGCTGAATTGAGAATAATTGGATTCGCAAAATCAGACGAAACTTCTGTAAATAAAAAAAAACTCTCCTATGCTTTGTCCTAATATTCCTAATTGGCCTTTCCCTCCTTTTTACCTCATGTACTCTATTTCGAAACCTTCCAGCAATTCCTACTCGTACTAGTGGTCAGCACCTTGACTGAAGCCGTGGCCATGTTTCTCCACTCAAGTATCTATCACATCTCCAACGCTTTCATCTTTTTAAAGGTCTTTTAAGTTTATACTTAGTAAAAAAGGAACAGCCAATGGAAGCGTTTCTCTGTGTTCAAGTCCGCGACCTTCCAAAAGGCCACTCCTCCTACCCTGGGAGGAGCGTGCGCGATCCTCAGCCATTAACCTCTTCAAGGCAAACCGCAGTTAAGGGGGATCCTGAAAACCCTTTACGGCACTGAATTCGATTTAGCCATGCCGGCCGGGCAGATGTGGTATCGACATCGGAACATAGCGCGCATGCTCCACCCATCGTCACCACAAGAACCCCATGGAGGTCTACCATGCTGCGACAGTTCAAAATGTATTATGGTGTATTGTTCACACGCTCAAGAGTGGAGCATTTCTGCTTGCACCTAGCACCATCACTCTGCGAGTGTCCACTGGGTCAGGTCCGTTGGGGTGCCTGAGACATTCATGGGCGGCACTTTGAAAGACGGTCTACACGCATAAAAAGAGAAAAGGAAAGTAAAATGTTTAAATTTCTGAAGGTTTCTTGTGTAAATTATGGAAAACGCACAATTTACTGACATTTTATAGGAAAAAGTCCTTCCTTTTTCGTTCTAATTGACGGTCAAACACTTTGATGTTACGTTTCAGCTGCTCTATTTACCGTGCTGTGTCGACTCTCTACAAAATGCAACATAGAGCCCTGCGTCTGTCCAGATGGTATTGATTCTCTAGGAATCGTGGTGCCATAGAAACAAGGCTTCTTGTCTAAACCGGATTTTGTAACATGGATAGTGTGAGATGCAGGGGTACAAGGTATAAGCGTATAACATGAGTGAAGAGACAAAAGTAGAGAGTTAAGAAACCCAAGGAAAGAAGTAATTGAATTTCTAGACTATAATGGTTAAGACGGAGGATCGCCAGCAATGACTTACCGTTTGGTCGCAGAGTTCAAGCAGCCACTCGTTCCAGCCGGTATTAATCTGACGTCCACAGCATGCTGCACAAGAATAATTGGTTGTGCTTCGATGTGGACATGCATTGGGAGGTATGATTGGAAGGACGAACGTCAGGGATCGTGCCCGAAACCGTTATGATGATGATGCACGTGCATTACAGACTATCAACCATAGAAGGGTCTACTGACTGTAAATGAGAAGCGTGCCGCGGGAGATGCGGCTTGGTGACGGCTGGAGAAAGCATAACGAGAAAAAATGATTAGGCCAATATGTAATATGTGCCCCAATATGCCTGCCCATAAGTCTTAATTTTCTGCCCATGTTTCCGTATATCAGATATACAGGGTCATGTAATTTTGAATAATACATGACCTTGCGTTGGCTCCATTTGCAGAGAATCGGCCTTATTCTGAGCCTTCGATACTGGCTGAGCAGGACTGCAGGCTTGACTCTGGCTGAGCTGACTTGATGCCCTCTATGTCTTCTTGCTCCCTGTCTATTCTTGATTCCGACTGAGCTGACTATGTGTTGTTTGTTGTGTAGGCCAGAATAGCTCACGTTAAAAATGCCCTCCACATCCATGTCCATCTGTGCCACGGGTGTCTGGTGGACGTCTTCGTCCTTCGTCTGTCCTCCCGCGATCAACCCTGATCTGTCCGGTTGGGACTGTGTCTTGTCTGGATCACATAATGTCTGGTGGGCATTACTGCCCTTCGTGGTGGGATCTTTCCCCGAGAATAAGGGTCTTTTCGGTTCCCTGGATACTTTGATTCCTAACGTAAAGACTTTGTAATTGTCTTTGTCGTTGGAACCTACGTGGACCACGCTCAAGGTACCCTCATTGTTATTCGTCGTGTAGACACTGCCGTCTGAACAAAGCTGACTCTTTGAGGGCGTTTATGTCTTTGGTGCTGATGACGCTGACAGTAAGCGACGGTGCCCAGAGGCATTGTAATGATAAGTTAAAACTTAAGCTGGCATTCATTTGGCCTTCAATTACTCGTCATTGATTCGAAAGTGCCGCGTGGAGTTCCAGACTGCTAAGACATCTCAATCACTGTGTCTTGGAATTACCAGGAGGTCGACAGCTGTGTAGTCACGACAGTTATTCGAGTGCTTTGGCCATCAATAATGTAAGACCGGCCGGTGTGGCCCTAGTTCCCGTCGATCCAGAAATCTCTGTGGAGGATCCAAGAACGCCAACGCTGGCAAAGACCCAGAAGATCGGCCACAATGGTTTCCTGAATCAGTAGGATAGCATGGATCCATGACCACAGTGGCATTCCGGGTTTCTTGGCGCCGTGTCAGCTCAAATCAGGGTCTTGCTCCCGTGCTGAACTCAATCGTTCGGAGGATGGGCTGGAAAAGAAGTGTAGTAGAAACGATGCTGCTTCAAGTGGGTGAAGCTTGGGGCCACCCTGACCGCGCACGTGAGCGCCGCGGTTGGAACGCTTGTGGTAACACGTATTGAAAGGGCCTCCGCCGTAGGCTGGGTCCTTTGTATGTTAGAGCAGAAGAATATCATAACAACATATCGGAGATGGTCACATGATAAGAGACGGTGAAATGGAAGCGGGAAGCTCCCGTCTAATTTGGAGGTCTTCCAGGGTTATTGGTGGCGCGTCTGGTAAACAGGTCAATCCTGGATTCGGAGCCCAACATAATGCCTGCCTAAATAATGCTGCCGGCTTCAGCCGCGCCGGATCCTTGGCACTCGTTAGGGCTCGGTTGCATAACCACCATCATCATAAAGTGCTGCAGCTGGAAAACTATTCCACTTTGTCTTTGGGCGGTCAAAAGACAGCGGACAAGATCGGTGCTCTTCATGCATATTCGTCAATGCAGCACTAATTTACACAGAGAGGCCTCTTAGCCTCCCAAAATGGTGGCCACTTGCAGCAGAATGCGTCTTTCCAGGTCAAGCAGTCTATTTGGACTGGTGGCTCTGTCTCAGTCTGACTTTCGGTATTGGTAAGGCTGAGAGGTCAGTTGAACAAACGGCGATCAATGCTCAACTAACCGCGCCATTCTCGTGGTTAAACGCACGTCAGGTGCATATGCTTACTGGCTGGGCGTATACGTCGATCGCATTGTTCTGCAATCATTAGTACCAAGGCGGTGTTGCATTTCTGTCAGTGCGGTGGCTCAGCTGAGCTTCATATCCGAAAAAAATGGTCTTGTCAAAGTAATTGTCGCGGCCCCATGTTAACCAAGTGGGGAGAAGCCCAAGCTTGGCAAAATGTCGTGGGTAATTGATGCAATCGTGATACGGGTGGATCGCAGTTTCTGGAGCAGGTATCCCACGCACTTCCAGCACTAGCAGGTTATTCAGACAATTTTCCTCCTCGCTTGCATTCCACACGATTGAATTCCAGCAGCCTCCGGGCGGGGTTTCGCTATTAGGTGGTGAAGATTTCAAGTGTGCCAACTGCACACGGGGGAAGACGGTTGCGAGGCCCTCCCACATCAGCCCGAACCGGGCCTTCTATGCAGAGCCATTGTGAAGACACCGTCTATTCTCAATATGCATACGAGCGTATTTCGCTTTGCTTTTGCGAGTCTACCACATAAGCTTCCATTGTTGCGCGCCAGCGAAGCGGACTGAAGCTAAGAATAGAAAGTGATTTGGCGGGACAGATTTGGAGATTTTGGGGAGAACTTTAAGATTGTGGGCTTTTTCGTCGGGATTGCCCGGTGGCTGCGCAGCACTTGGAAGTATAGACTCTGACATGGGTCAAAGAGATTAGACCCGGTCATGAACCCAAGCCCCACTCTGGCAGGGCGCATTCTGCGGTGTATCGAAGTTTGGCTCATAATTCACGAACACGCGCAAACAATGTTAGGAACTTCGCGAGACTTTTAGGACTTTCTCGAGAACAATGCTAGAAAATGATCGGGACAATGGCAAGACTAGGTCGGAGAAGCTGACTTTGCAAGGTTGCAAAAAAGCTCTAGTGGTCAAACGCATCACAGCTGCTTGTGTATATAAAGCGAGCTACTCCCTCTCTCCCAGAAGCATCATCAGCAAGCATCATCAGCTACCATCATGAAAACCAATCATTTGATCAAAGCGTCGTTAGCAGCTGCTACCGTCTGGGCTAAGTCCAAGGATTTGGGATTTTTCGCTAAAACTGATGACGATCTCGTGCCGCTCATCAGTGCCTCCGACACGCCAGGAAAAGACTATACGGCATTTGCTTTGGGGGAAGCATGCAGCTACCCCACGAAATTGAGATTGCGTGGCACTAACGCGGCCTCTCTTGATGGGTCGGTCGGGTTTCATGAGGGCACCTTGGTTCAAGGAGAAGTGGCCGAATCTTTGTCTGTGCTTACCGAGAACAGGAAACCCATAGTGCACCATATGTATGCATGCCAGCCAAAAGAAGGTGATTACCAGGTGATTATGTTGGAGAAAGTGCATGCAGGTTGTTCCGAGGTGGAGATTCACCTCATGAATTTTGACTCTGACACTGGGTTTGCTATGTCAGGCAGTGTGACAAATGACAAACATGCCCGTCTGCTTGGTGCACTTTCGCACGTTGTTGAAACTGCGCATGATGTCCTTGGAGGAAGTGACGAAGACGAAGATGAGGATGAAGACGATGAGGGTGATGAAGGTCACGGTGATGAAGACGACGATGAAGATGAAGATGAAGATGACGATGACGATGACGATGACGATGAAGACGACGATGACGATGAAGATGAAGAGGAAGACGACGATGACGATGACGATGACGATGACGATGACTCAGTCTTTGGATTTTTATCTGCGTTTGAGTATTCTTTTTGGGAGAGTTATGAAGAACAGACTCTCGAGTGCACCATCTTGAATCAACATTTTGTGGGAGGCTCTACCGCCCACTCAACAACAGCTGTCCCTGGTGTCACCACGACCTCTGCTGTCAATGTGGAACCAACCAAGCCTACATCCGTTCACGAAGTGGATCCATCTTCCAAACCATCCAGTCTTTCTGCACCCTCTAGTCTCTCGGAGCCGTCCAGTCCCGCCCAACCGTCCAAGACTTTAGTCAATGTATCGACTGATGCCGGTTCTCTGACTGTGTCGAAGAGCTCTACATCTTCACACAAGCATGAAGGAAGTGACTCGGCCAATGGCGATTCTGAACAGAATAATGCGACTAAAGAGATGGCCCCGGAAATGTTTACGAAGCCCGCTCCAGAAACGAGCACACAGACTGCTAAGGACACTGTCAAACAGTCTGCAAAGGAAACTGCTAAGGACACTGTCAAACAGTCTGCAAAGGAAACTGCTAATGACACTGTCAAACAGTCTGCAAAGGAAACTGCTAAGGAAACACCCGTGGAGTCTGCATCAGAAAGTGCCAAGCAAACCAGCATGGAACCTAACATGGAAACCACCATGGAGACTGCCATTGAGATTGGACACTCCAAGAACAATGGCACTACCGAAGCTGGTACCATGGAAGCAACTACGCAAAATGCCATCGAAACCGTTGTGGACACCGATACCTTGGGAAGTACGTCCATTCCTCCAAATACCGCCGAAATGGCCACGAATGTTGATGCAATGAATGATACCTTCCAAACGACCACTATGGGAACCTCCATGGAAACCTCTATGGAAACCTCCATGGAAAGAGAATCAACGCAATCGACCCAGAAGATCACTAGCCTGGAAATCCTTAGCAAGCAAGCCATGGTCGTATCTAATGGCACGCAAACCACTAAGGAAACCACCACCACGGCCACGGTCTGTACCGAGTGTGAGGCAGATTCCCCCAACACTGTGTGGAAAACCTACACTGACTACACAACATACTGTCCGCAGGACACCACAGTCACGATCGGCTTGTGCAACAAGGTGTGTCGCCCAACGACCATGACAGTCACCAGCGCCACCACGTTGACCTTTAGCGGAGTTTGTATCGTGCCCGAGACGCTTACAGTGCACAAGACTGTTACCGAAGGCCCTGTGAAGACTGCAGGGCATAGTGAATCCACCCCAGCGCCTTATGAACCCAGTGCAGGAGCTGCTGGCTCTTCCGAAAGTGCCGAGAAAGGGAATCCCGAAGGCCGAGCCATTGGCAATGTTGATCAGCACCGTGGTGCTGACAGAGACGGTAGAAGCCCCGTGGGTGCACCCAAAGAAAAGGCCCCTACTACGGGATCATCAGCGACTGAGGACGACAATTCCATGCATAGAGTGAATGGCACATTCCAGGCACCCAAGCAAAGTAGTGGAGTCCCCGCGAAAGGCAGTGAAGCCCTCAACCTCAACCACCACAGCAAGCCTTCTGGCCCTGACAGCAAAAACTCCAGCAATGAGGTGGGCTCTAGCGAGGGTTCAAAACAGGGCCATGATTCTAAGCCAGCGAGCGCAGCCAAGCACACCGGTGGTCCCAACACGCCAAGCGAGAGCTCTGCAGCCACCAAGCCTAGCTCCAGCACCTTGGACGTGACATCCACCATGTCGCTCACCAGCACCGTGTCTCTTCCAGCCGCATTCACTAACGGCGCGTCCAGAAAAGCGGTTGGCGCCGGTATAGTTGGATTGGCTGCGTTGTTGATGTGAAGAATGGAGAATGAATTGGGTCGTGGCGCCTACAGCCACTCTTTCGATATTCCGGGGACTCGCCTTGATGCGGTTGATGTCCCACGGATTCCAAGTGTCTAGTACTTAATAAATAACAATGGCACCGTTCCCGTACATCACCAGAGGGCACAGGGCAGGGCCAGCACCGCATGCCGGTGACACTAGCAGTTTCAGCCAAAGCCATATAATACCACAAATGACCAAGAGTTTATAATGGGCGTATTGATTTAAAGCAGATATTTCCTGCTCTGCGTTATACATGGGTGTGTTTGGAGGACCATAGAGTAACCATGGACCAATGTCCAGTGGTGATCCAAGCTCGAACAGCACAGCCATGGTATCGTGAAGATAGGTGTGGACTTCCTTTCCATTAGCAGATGCATTGTATTAGTGGGTCTGGTTCTAGGAGGCATCTGATGATACCAATTTGGGTTCACATGATTACTCTTATGAAATTAGCACGCAGCTAGGCTTTTATATTTGGGGATCGACATTCACCCATTAGAATTATCCGCTTTCCAGCAAGTGGTCCGGCATCTGACGATTTCCGACAGCGTCAGAGCTTGGCACGTTAGCAGGCCGCTCAGAAAGAGAAAAAGCACCTCCTGTCACGGGAGGTTGGAAACCGGTGATAAAGACCCCCTCGGAACCCGAGAGGACGGTAATGTGGCCAGCAGGGTCGGCAGACGCCGAATACGGCAGCCTGGTCAAGGTGGGAAAACGTGGGTCACTGGGTAATGAGCAAAGGACACGCGGTCCCTTTTGGTAGAGTCGTGGAAAAGCAGGTAAAGCAGGTAAAGCATGTAAGAGCAGGTCATGGTAGGTCATGGTAGGTCAGAGGGTAATACCCGTATGCACTACCCGGGGCAATACCCGGAGCTAGGCGGGAAACGGTATCTGGGCGAGACTGTCGGCGAACCACGAAGTTGTAAGTGGGCGGTCGGAGTTGGAAATACCTCTCTTGACCTGGGTTAGCAATGGTTTCCCCTTGCAACCACACGTGGCAGGTCAATTGTGTATGCATGGTAGTGCGCTACCCATTTTGAATACCCCATAGTCTGATCTGGGAATTTATAAAATCTGAACTTAAAACAAATACATTTGTCTAAAATATGCCTGAAAAATACCCTTATACCATGTTAATCACTTATTCAAAATTAATCAACTTACCTATTTTCACTTCTTTTGACATTCTGTCTCATTATTGCATTTTCCCTACATAACTATTTAATTTAAATCTTTTCAGAGAAGAGGTCTCGAATTCCAAAACTTCATAGCTTTGATTTCACACGAAAGACCCAGTGATGCAGAACGCAAGTCACTAATTGATTCACATGTTCGAACGGAACAGGCTGACTTCTGCATTGACTCGCTGCCACTAACTAAAAACATCTTATGTATTATATTCCATTATTAGATGTTATGTTCTTTTGTAGCTGTTTTAGCGTCAAGTACTCAAGAGAAGGTGTATTCGTTGATGATCGCTAAAACAAGGGGATCTTTCAAACTTATATAGATAAACCTGGCCCGGCCCGCATGAGGCGGGGCCTGATTGCGCCATCTCCAGCCGGCGTGGGGGCATGGTGCCATACTTGGTCGGAGTGGGGTTTTATACACGTTCGGGCTGCCTTAGGTGTCCCGATAAGTCCTGGTCTGGCTAACTAGACCAATGGCGCCTTGAGGTGGGCATTTGTCCTGCATCTAAGAAAACCACGACGTTGCATTTGGAGAAAAAACCACGGCGCTGCATCGGATAAGACGCAGCTGGTGCCATCTCATCTGAGTCTTGGAGATAGTCGCTCGGGTTTGGACACGTCACTTTCCAGGTGGGGCTAACGATGGTTTCCTCTTGTAGCGTACGTCGCAGGTAAATTTGGTATCCTCTACCTGGTGGATCTAACATCAGAATGTCATTACAATTACCGGAATTTAATAACCGCTATTATACCGTTTGCTCTTTCGTTAACCAGTCTTCGAGAAGATGTACTCGTTGAACCCTAAAATAAGGAGATTGGACTTGTATAGGTGAAAGCCTTTTGTGGAGATTTTGATGGCGCTCGTTTTTTACCTCCAAGAGCTGGGCCGGTATCCCCTATTGGTTGTTTGTTGACGAGGATGGCCTCTGAGGCGGCTTTCCGTCGGTTCCTTCTTGCTCCACTTCGCCTGTGAAGTCATGAGTGGCGCACGACCCATGGCGGATCTGGCATGTACGCTGATCTTGTTGTATTCCTTCCAGGTGAGTACCAGTACAATGGATCTAAGATAGTGCCACGAGAATCAATTTTTATTTCAATTAATCACCAATTCGTCTTCTCCCTAAACGCTATCCTAAGTAATTGGGTGTATGATCAAATTATACTTACGCAGCTGGATTGATATCTTCAAAGTGCTTAAGATTCCAATTACGAATTGGGTCAAACCTGCCAGGCTAAGACTTGCAGTTGTCTTGATCCCGGAGCCTCGTATTATGCTGGATTCAGGTGTGCATGCAGAGGAGTTCATTTCGGAGTCAACGGCGGAATCCCTCCGTGAAAGCGTCCTTGAATCAACACCGCAACAGTGGTAAATTGGACTCCCTCAAGGCGATAGCGTTCCATCGTGCAATTGATTTGGGGCGGGTGCAGTCGGCCACTGTGTGGGTCGATGGTGTGGGTCGTTCAGCGCCTAAAGCTGGCTCCATTCAGTCAGACTGGCACAGCTAGTGTGTACCTATGGGCAGCTGTTCAACGCCATGCAGCAAGGTTATATTCTCCAGACACGAAAGCTCTTGAGTCAAAGACATCCACGAACCGGGTCAGCTGTTGATGGATGCTACACCGGACAATATTCGGCTGGTGGAGAAGTTGCGGGGAGATCCTGCTTCAAGTGTGGACAAAGTTCTTTGTCGTTGTAACAGGTATTTGGTTATTTGCCCTGGGTCACGGTCCAGCCCAAACTGAGCACATCGTGGTGGGGGTCGTCCAAAAAAGGTCCCGAGATAGCGCTAAGGTGGGCAGTCCAAGCAATGATATTGAAAGCCATAGGTGGCCCCAGGCGGGTTTGTTTCCTGATGCTTCACTAGTGTGATGGTTGTCTTTTGATTCTGGTGAGGGAGGGCCATCAGTGGCCAAGGCACTCTCCTGTGTATCATACACCACTTGGACGGTAGCAGTGCCCCTTCGGTGCTGTCATAGTTCGAAGCAACATCAGTCTGCTCGATTTGTTTCCGTTGGTGCCTTCTGTGCTGGCCGAAGAATTTCAATTCAAGACGGCCCTGTCGATGCTGCATTGCATGCAGAATACCAGTAATTCATTGAACCGGATCCTCAGTTGGAGCTTGTCATTTGAACTGCCAAGTTAGCTCTTCATTGCAACCCAAGGTTGTCCGCCAATGATCTTTTCGCTGTCCACAACGTGCACCCGATCCCTCTCCAAATGATGTCCCTTCTCAAATCTGTTCCGTTCAAAACAGTACCCCAGACCCGGGGTGAGTTGTCACCAACTCTCATACCTCTGGCTTATAGAGATGGCTGAACCAAGCGCTTTCAGCCTCCTCAACTGAGACTTTGGTCATGCCCAATCTCTGGCTTCTCCAGCTCGGCGGGAATTGCATGAGCTTAAATTCAAGATGTGCCTGCTTCATGCATAACTCTTAGAATGGAAATGCTAGAAAGGCACGGATAGGGCAAGCATGTCAGGTACTTTTGACAACAGTGCCTCTTCACCTCGATGGACTTCACATCTTCAGACCAAAGGCTATTGGGGTCATCGGGCTCGTGATAGTCAGCGGACCATTAGCGGGAAAACTGGAACATCGTACGAACACTCATGTGAAAGTGCACCGCCGACCGTTGCTCATCCAGCTCATACCGAATATCCCACCTGCTGCTGCCATGCAAAATAACACCAGCGAGTCGCCTGGTGTCCCCATTAGCGAGACTCCAAAATAATCAGAACGATTTTGATCTCGTCATGTTTCCTCATCAGTTTGTCTCATCCCCTTTTCTCATCAATTTATCCCATCGCCTTTTCTCATGGGAATGCCTTTACGCCATTGATTGGCTCGGAATTGCCTCGTGACGTTACCTTATGATCCAGCCGTTATGGCATAGCCCTGGGATCTTGAAAATGTTCGATATGACTTGGCATCGCGCCTGCAAATGAGAACTGTAACATCAAGCTTGGCCAAAAGCCTAGCCATGGTCCCTGGAACGTCATGATCTTGGGTCCTTTTCAAACACCCACTGCATCCTTCCATCACTTCCAAAAATGCGACCAACAAGTCTGGGGCCTTATAATATGACGGGTCTAAGGTGTCACCAACTTGATCCATCTCAATAAAACCTCCTCCCTCAAGCACCGCCGCAACGCCTAATGAGCCTCTGCAAAAACTCCCAGACCTTCTGGTCTTTTCCATCCAGCACAAACGGATGGCGCAATTCGTGCATCGTATGCGCATAGCGGAGAATATCTTTCCGGGTTATGGCACCCACCAAAAGGTCGTTCTTTTGCACCAACACATGGCGAGGCCCAAGCTTGATGAAAATGTCCATGAGGTACTCGAGGGTTGTGTGGATGTCCACCACCAACGGCGCAACATTGACACACAGCGACAAGTCGAGAATCTGATGGCTTGAATGACTGCTGTCACGCTCCGAAAACGCCACTTCATCCACACCCTCAGAAAAAGATGCTTCGCCGGGCCTCTCCGACGCTGAGCCTTCACTGAAACCCTCGGAAAGGGCCGTCTGGTCCATGTCGGAGGAGAAACCCTTTTCACCCAGGCTTCCCAGAAACTTGCACATTTCGCTGCCATTGTGGCCCTGGAGCAAGGCCTCTAGGTCCGCTCGTTTGACGTATCCACAGATTGTAGGCGTGAGCTCACTCTGCACGAGGGGAAAACCCCGGTAGGGGCACTGGGCGAGTATCGCCCGAAGCTGATCCACGGTGTAGGTGTCCATGGTGAGCACCACCGTGACCAGCGACATGGCGCTTTTGACGGACGTGCCAAACACAAACTCCTCCTTGGAGTCAATGAATGGAAGCCCGTTGAAAACGATCATCTGGTCCGCAATTCCCCCGTGCCCCCACTTGTCATTAATGATTTTGGTCACGGTCACCGCCACCATGGTGGGAATGATGTATTTGACTGCACCCGTCAACTCGAACATGATCACAGCCACGGTCACTGTCAAGTGGGTGATGCCACTCAAAGCAGCGCCGGCGCCGATCAACGCATAGGTTCCGGCAATGACGCATGGCCCGTCGTCGGGGCAACTGCCGAAGAAGGCCAGGTCGCCATAGCGTTGGTACAGCTTCTCCACAAGATGCCCCAAGATCCGGCCAAACGTGGCGCCGGCCGCCATGGACGGAACGAAGATGCCTGCAGGCACCTTGCATCCGTAGGTGACGATGGTGAGGCACAGGCGCAAGACGGTGGCCAAGAGGAGCGAGCCCACGAGCCTCAACAGCGAATTGGGCTTGCATAAATTCCCCGTCAGACTGGTCAGGCACTCGGAGAACAACGCCTGCATGGCCTCGGTCATGTCCACGCGGAGATAGTCGTTGAAGTAGCACAAGGCGGCGGAGCACACCGCCAAAAAGAGCACCTCGTACACGGCCCAGCCCGCCAAGTAGCGCTTGCGAAAGCCGGCCACACGCTTGTTGAGCCGCGACACCACGATGCCATAAACACCACCGAAAATGCCCAAGATGGCGTAGAACGGGAGCTCGAAGAAGTGCCAGGTGGTGTCGTAGGTGACCTCAAACAACACCAACTGGCCGGTGCGGAACGGGTTCATGGCCGAGAGCGTCACCACAGCAATGAACGCACACACGTACAGTTTCAAGAGCGTTTGAAGGTGAAACACCGACGAAATCTCCTCCATGGCAAACAACACGCCTCCCATGGGCAGGCCGAACGCCACGGCCACGCCCGCCGCCGCGCTGGCGGTCAAAACATCGCGGTGCCGCAGCGCCGACTGGCGAAGCGTGCCAAAGACCCGGGACGCGATGGACCCCACGCATACTGCATAGTGCACCAGAGGGCCCTCTTTGCCCAAAGAAAGCCCCGAGGCAATGGCCAACGGCAAGCCAAGGCTCTTGATGAGAAGAGTCCAGGGCCCCAAGAACCCGTGCACCACAAACCCCGAAACAATGCACTTGATCTCCGAGATGCCCAGGCCGGCGGCCGCGGGCGAGTAGAACTTGACCAAAACCGCCGCCACGCCCAGGAAAAGAGCCAGCAAAACGATGTACGCCACATACCGGCCCACCGCAAACCGCAGCCACGTGCTCCAGTCGCCGCATTTGGCGCCGTCTTGCCGCCAGCAGCAAAAAGTCTCGTTGAGGTAGAAGTGGCTGTTGCAGTAGCCCAACCGAAGCGCCGAGAGCCACGACGTGATGACGTTTAGCGACGCAGCAATCATTCCGATGGCAATGCCCACTATGGCCAAAACAAGCCACGTCTTGGACGCCGCCACGAGCTGCAGAGCCAAGGTCACGTGGCCCTGGCGCCGGGTTTGCCTGAGCTGGTACTCAGCAAGCTCCTCGTCCATCCAGTCAATGGTGGAGAAGTCATCGAACTTCTGTACGGCACGCGTAGACTCTTGGTGGAGCCAGTGCCCGTTCTCCGCACGGAGCAGCATGGTGTTATGACGGGTGGATTTGGGGTGGGTCTGAGTGCCGAGTTTTTGTTTCCGATATCGCGGGATGCACTGCTCTTCTTCCTGCACGTTGTGGCTAGAACACGTGGTTGCAGAGAAGTGAAGGGGGGTGTTGCAAGGCCTTCTAAGCACTAGTTCTCAAGTAGCGCCAGGTCAGTCGGTGTTGATGGAAACATGTTGGCCGGCATGCCATGCAGAACGCACGTGAGTTGCACCCGTACACCAGAAACCCGTACACCTAAAGCCTATAGAACCAAAATCCGTACACCCAAAATCTGTATACTATATTGACAAGGGCTGTACCGACGGCAACCTGTTTCTAGGTATCCCCGAGGTCAGGTGTATTTAGCTATACGAAGGAGCTATGTAGGCTAGCGTAGGCGATGATCACCGCAGCATTCTCGACTGTATCGACGAAGCCAAGTAGCTGCTGGGTGCCGACAATGATTTGGCAACTGAGACGGGCCAGGAAACGTTCAACAACAAACGATCAACAAACGATCAACAAACGATCAACAAAAGATCAACAAACGATCAACAAACGATCAACAAAAGATCAACAACAAAAGACCAACAACAACAGATCAACAACAAACGACCAACAAAAACAACTAGTAACGATGAAACCGACTTGTCATAGTTCCTTACTCGTCTTCGGCCACGCCGGCACACTGATACATGAGGCGCCGAAGAGACTCGGGGAATTGGTCAAAGTTGTCAAAGTCCAGATCATCAAACAGATCATCAAAATACGACACCACCACATTCAAGCCCCCCTTTCGATTCAGCGCAAAGTCAATCACCACATCCGCTGCGCCCGGGGCGACATCCTGGGCCCAAACAAAGTCCTCCACCGTCCATGGAGCACCGGTGGCACTGGCGTACTCCGGGAAATTGGCCACGCCCAAGTTGGAGATCTTCACGGACCCGCTGCGGTTCTTTCCCAACGCGCATTCAAACAACGGCGTATTGATGCCCAAGACATCGGCCGCGTCGTGGTAAGCCTTGGCCGTGCTGAGAATCTTTCTGTTCTGCACGCTCTGCATCAGCTCTTGGTTCACCTCCCTGACGAGCAGCCACGAAAACTCCTTGACGGGCGCAAAGAGACGCGCCACCCCCATATGCGCATAGTTGCCCACGATGCGGTAGCCGGGCTTCTGGAGAATAGCTTGGTACGGCTCGGGCACGCGCTCGGGCGTGGCATGCCGCCTCAAGGTGATGGCCACGTGACTCAGCGTGTGGTGCTTGTCGCCATACACGGGATTGAACGCGAGCGCCTGCACCACATTGATGTAAGACGTGAGCGTGACCTGGTTCTCCTTGCACCTGGCCAAAATGGCCTTCAATGGTCGTGGTGGGATCTTAAACGCCTTGAATGCCACCGATACGTCTTTCCGCGTTGGGAATCGCCCGGGCCAGAGCTCCGGGTACCCAGGAGGCGCCTTCTTCAGGTAGTGTTCCGGGTTGTTGTCGGAGTAGTCCAACTCGGGATTCTCCATGATGACTTCGCAAGGCGGCACCAACGAATTGCGGAGGTACTTTTGATCCTGCTCCGCGTCAAACACCACCGAGCCCATGGTCACCTTCTGCGGCATGCGCCCATAGCGTTCTTCATATGCCTGCATACTGGCCTCGCCGGCGCCCAAGTTCTCCAAGAAGATCTCCTGGAATAAAAGGCTCACCACTCCATCAAAGAGGGTGTGCTCGAAAGTGACGGCCAACTCCTTGCCCGAAAAAAACATCCGCAAAAGTGGCTTTTCCTCGTTGAAGCTGAAGAACCGAGTCCTGCAAAGGTGCCGGAGTTTGTTTTCCGAGAAAAGATCAATGGGCGCCTCCTCGAACTCGATGTAGTCGGCCAAAGTGGCGCGTTTGATGGGCCGCATCACGTGGTTCCCGAGATCCTCGTCCTTGAAGATGTTGCAGGTGAACATGTGGTAGTCCAAAAGCGACTTTCGAAGCGCCCGGAAAATCAACAGGAGGTCCGAGAACGGGCGGGAGTAGGTGGCCATGGAGGCGAAGTTGGCGTAGAACTGGTTTTCGTAGCGGCACCGGAAATAGTGCTCATTTGGGCCCAAGGGCCGGGAAATCACCACCATGCGAATTGACTGTGGTGTATAGGCTGGCGTGTGGTGGGAGCTGGCGTGTAGTGGGAGCTGGCGTGGGGCTGGGTGATAAGTGCAAGAGTCATCGCTCCATGCAGGCAGGGCGCCGCTATCGCGCGAACGCGCGCGAAACGTCCCTCACTGACATGCGTATCTTTCTCCTGCGTCTCCGTGATCTTCCGGCCGCCTGGAATGCACTGATTGGCCGTGCACAGGCCTAGAAGAATGTCGCCAGAATGTCGCCATATTGTCTGGCGTTAGCTTGGCCTGCCTGCATATACCTTGGCACGGCACGAAACAACATGCAGAATGTGCGCCCATTAAATCTATAGGCGCTATTTGATTGAGACCAGGTTTGAAGGATATTTTGCGGCTGACGGCCAGCCCGATTTTTTTCATGGAATCATTTTTTTAGGGGATTACAGCAATAGCTGAACTCTGCACGCATGGCAGACGTGAAGAGACCGTAGTTAGAGCTAAGCTCCGTATGCATGGACAGAGGGTGTCACGGGACCGTCTTGTCCTCTTGGTTGGGCCCTTATTCATATCATGGCGCATGAAATGACTCTCGCTGGTTCCTTCATTATGCAATTTTAGTGTCGTATCGCTTTGGGTGATGTCCTTGGCGGGTCTTCAATGCGAGCCACTTGCAGTCCCTCTTTGGATGGAACCACCAACAATCAATGCAGTCCAGGTTATAGGTTCTCTTCAAGTAGATAGGAGAGTACGTCACATTGGCCTCTTTTTCTTCAAGAATGCAAACGAGCCTCGAAACGGATTCACGTCTGGATTTAGACTCTGGCAAAGGAAGCTTGCACGGATCCAATACTGCATGGACTTTATAGTCCACAGCTTGAAATCGTTCCCACGCCTGGAGGATCTTATGCAGAGATTATGCAATAAAAGTGGGTTTGGGCGGACTGGATGTCACATGGTTTAATCGTATTGCACGGTGCAGGAGTAGAGCCAATGTGACACCTGTCGTGCCCTTTTAGGCCAGAGCGCCACGCTAGTCCATGGAGGATCAGCTCAATACAGCCAAAACCACCACCAACACGAACACGCACAATGCACACAAAAGGATACAGCTCCATTTGCTTTTGCGCTTCTGATACTCGTTGGCCTTGGACAATTCACGGTCAGCAGAGTACGCATTTCCGCTCATGTGGAGAATATTCTCCTCCACAGTGTCGAGCTGCGATCCCTGCAGATTCACCAACTCGCCGAGGTCTTTGAAAATCGAGTTGACTTCTCGGATTCCGTTCTGCACCTGCTCAATTTGCCGGTTCCGTTCCTCGGTGAGAGCAACATGGTATTGGAGGTCCAGCTCGTTCACTTGATCTTGCTGGACCTGCTCCTGGCTCTGCGCAGGGGCTTGGCCTAAAGCTGGCTGCTCGTGGGCCCCGTTGTCCTGCACATAGCCGGGCCTCGAGCTCTCTCCCTTTACTTTCAACAACGGCGTCGTTTCCGGCAACGCATTGGCCCGCTTTTTGGCCTGGTAGTCGCGCACCAACGCCTGGAATGTTCCTTGAAGAATAGTGAATTCGCTCACAATGCGGTCCTTCATCATCACCTGACCATTGATATTTTGCGCACCGCTTTTGTGGACGCCATGTTTTGCACGCCCCTGATTACGGCCTTGAGGATCCTGGAGGTCTTGATCATCCTGACGGCCTTGATTGCCTTGCAGACTCTGGTTGTTTTTTTGGCTGCCGTTTTGATTGCTGTCTTGGCTGCCTTTTTGGTTGTCGGGGACTTGAGGGCTGCTCTGATTATCACTGCCCCCATGGCCTACTTTAACAGACTCAGAATTGACCGCGGTATTCACATTGGAAAGCAACGTTTGGATGGCGTCGCCAAGGCGCTTAATGCTTGCCTGGGACTCGTCAAGTTTGTCCCTCAAGTCGGGCCCATCCCTACGAGAGCCAATCAATTTTCGTTCATTGGCAAAGGTGCTAATAAGCAGCGAGTAGGTTTGCAACTGATGAGAGGTTTCGCTGACTATCTGGGCAAGGTCTGAAATGGGCTCAGCATGGGCGGACGGCCCTGGATTGGTTTCTGAGGCAAAAGAGGCAAAAGACATGTTGTGCATGCACACCGCAGAGCAGAAGATATCACCGCCCCATCCCAGGCCAGTACATGCTGAGCGCCCATGCACCTCGCGTTCGTCCACACACACCCGTGAACAGGACACCCGTGAGCAGAGCACCCGTGCACCGTTAACACCCGTGCACTTCTAAGACATCCGTGCACCCAGCCCCCGGTCCCGCGGCACGGTCTACACGCGGACGCGACGCGTCGTGACACCACCACCACCATGCTGAGCCGCCACACCAAGCTCAACAAGCTCAAACGGCTCCAGGAGGCCCGCAAAACCGGCAAGATTGTGCTTCTGGATGACGAGGACGCCGCTATCTACGACGAGGTCGATGAGGACACTTTCAGGCAGCACAAGCGCAAGCAGCTCCTCAGTGACGACTTCATTGTCGATGATAACGGCGAAGGCTACGTCGACAACGGCGCAGACGAATGGGACGACTCCACTCGGCCAAACTACTATTCGGACGAAGAAGCACCTGAAGCAGGCTCCAAGCGCCTGAAACCCGCCAAGAAGGTCGCCAAGTTGGCCAAAACCCCGGACATCAACTCGTTTTTCGGTGCCGGGGCTGCTCCCCGCAAGCTGGAGCCGAAGCCTGCACCCAGCCATAGCATCGATGACATTTTGGATGATTTCGGCGGTGCACAGCCCATCAAGCGTCGCAAAGCCACGCCGAAGCGTGTGGCCAAGAGCTCTCCCTTTGAGTTCCTGACCGCCACAAGCTCCAGGCCGAGGAAGAGGGTCCCCCCAAAAGAGAAGGGCTCCGTGGCGCCCGATTCCTTCGCTACTCTCCAAAGTGAACTGATGGACATAGACACAGTCGGGTCGAATGCAGCAAATGTTCCAGGCTCCGACTCCGACACTCAGCCCATCGGCAGTCCGGGAGATTCGCTGCCCATGGGTCCCGAAGATGTGGATGGCCAGCCCGAGGGCCTCACGGAAGGACCCTTGGCGTCCCCAGCGCAGTCACAAGAGTCCGATTCGGGGTCCGACGACGAGCTCGTGGTGCGTCGGCGGCGCCCGGCCGCAGCGCCAGTGACCGATGTCAACGTTTCTGCAGTGAAGGCACTGAATTTACCTGTCGAGGCCCATAAAGCTGCCGAGGCCCATAAATCTGGTGAGGAGCCGGCAAGAGCGCCGCTAAAACTGGAAACTTTGGCTCAGCCGTCGGAAGTGCCGGCCAAGCGGTCCAATCTAGAAGTTTCTGAGTTTGCGGAAAATGATCGGTTCCGCATGTACTGGTTTGACTACGCCGAAGTCGATAAGTCGCTTCTTCTCTTTGGCAAAGTACTCCTGAAGGCAGGCACCTACGAATCTGCTGTGGTGCAGGTGAACGGCTTGTGCAGGGAGCTCTACGCCTTGCCCCGTCCAACCCGCGTCGTGGAGGGGCAAGAAACCGACACGACGGTGGCCCTTAAAGACGTTCACGAAGAGTTGGCGCCCCTCCTCATGGACCACTACGGCCTCCAGCAGCTCCGGGCGAAACCACAGAAGATGAAGTACGCTTTCGAGCTCGCAGGCATCCCCAAGGAAGCAGAATACTTGAAGGTGCTCTTGCCTTTCAAGACGCCCAAGAACCTGCACGTGGTGATGCCGTCGGAGGTGGAGGGCGAGACGTTCCTGCGTATTTTCGGCACCAACAACCTGATGTTCGAGTCGTTTGTCATGCAGCAGAACATCATGGGCCCGTGCTGGCTTGAGATCAGCCATGCGGACTTTTCGTCCTTGAAGAACGTGTCGCACTGCCAGATCGAGGCCTCTGTGGCCACGGCCGCCCATGTGACGCCCATCTTGAACGACCCGTCGCTTGTGCCGCCGCCGTTGAATGCCGTGGTTCTCTCCGTGCAGGCTGTGATGAACCCCGCCCAGAACAAGCAGGAAATCGCGTGTGTCTCGGTGGCCGTGTACCCAAACGTTGCGCAGGACTCGCCCGTGGACGAGAATACCGCTCCCAACGAGGTGTTCACGTTGATACGGCCCGTGGCCGGTCCGGCTTTCCCGCCCGGGCTTCGGCAGCTAGCAGAGAAACAGAAAATCCAGCTCGTCACGCTTCCCAACGAGACATCGTTGCTCCAGTGCCTCGCGGCCAAGCTCAAAACCATCGACCCGGACATCCTTTTCGGGCATCGCTTGGAAAACATTGCGCTCGACGTGTTGGTTCATCGCATGTACGATTTGAAGGTGCCGCTCTGGTCGGCGTTGGGACGGCGCAACCGCAAGGCGTGGCCCGACCGGTTTGGCAGGGGCTCCGGCTTCAACTCCAACCTCGTGATCCGCGAGATCTTCCTGGGCCGGTTGCTCTGTGACATTGCCAACGAGCTCGGCCAGTCGCTCACGCCCAAGTGCCAGTCGTGGGACCTTGCAGAGATGTACAGCGTGGTGTGCCATAAAACGCATGCCAGCGCCGAGATCAACTTGGCCCACCCCAAGTACGCCGCGGACGCGTCGTTCTTGATGATGCCCATCAAGGAGAACATAATGCAGGTGCGGATGACGGCGCAGATTGCGTTTGCCGTGCAGATCATGTCGCTTTCCAAGCAATTGACCAACTTGGCGGGCAACGCCTGGGCCCACACGCTTTCGGGCACCCGAGCGGGCCGCAACGAGTACATTCTCCTCCACGAGTTCAAGAAGAACCAGTACATTCTCCCGGACAAGGAGGACCGGTTCCACAAGAACCAGGCTCTGCATGAGGCCAAAGTGGAGGCCACCGACGACGACGCCACCACCGTCACGTCCAACAAGAAGCCCAAGTACCAGGGAGGCTTGGTGTTTGAGCCCGAGAAGGGCTTGCACAAAAACTACATTCTCGTTATGGACTTCAACTCGTTGTACCCCAGCATCATCCAAGAATACAACATCTGCTTCACCACCGTGGACCGAAGCGCCTACAACACCACGCACGACGACGACCGCGACTTACCGGAGATTCCTGAACGGGACACAGCGGCCGGAGTGCTACCTCGTCTCCTCAACACTTTGGTGACGCGCAGAAGAGAGGTCAAAAAGCTCATGAAGGCGCCCGGGCTCTCTGCTGGCGAGCGGGCGCAGTGCGACATCAAGCAGCAGGCTCTCAAGTTGACTGCCAACTCCATGTACGGGTGTTTGGGGTACGTGAACTCGCGGTTCTACGCCAAGCCGTTGGCCATGTTGGTGACCAACAAGGGCCGAGAGATCTTGATGGACACGCGGCAATTGGCGGAGCTGATGGGCTTGCGAGTTGTGTACGGGGACACGGACTCGGTGATGATCGATTCCGGCGTGACCAGCTTGGCTGAGGCGCTCAAAATCGGCGACGACTTCAAGCTTAAGGTCAACGAGCGCTACAAGTTGTTGGAGATCGACACCGACAATGTGTTCAAGCGGCTTCTTCTCCACGCCAAGAAGAAGTACGCGGCCATGACTACAACGGTGGATGCGCTGGGCAAGGAGCGCTTGCAGTTGGAGGTCAAGGGCTTGGACATGCGGCGCAGAGAGTACTGTCCTCTATCCAAGGAGATGAGCACGGAGATTCTCCACATGCTACTTTCCGACAAGGACCCCGAGGACGCGCTCAAGGAAGTCTACGACTACTTGGAGAAGATGAACCACAAGATCCGCAACAACGACTTTTCCGTGGACAAGTACCAGATCAACACGCGGCTCTCGAAGGACCCCTCAAGCTACCCGCACGGAAAGACCATGCCACCGGTGCAGGTGGCGCTCCGGCTGCGCAAACAGGGCGAGGTGATCAAGGCCGGCAGCGTGGTGACGTTTGCCATTGGGAAACGGCAAGAGGGGGCGGCCGACGACGACGAGCTGCCGGCGCAGCGGGCCCGGTCCATGCGGGAGATCCTCTCGGACAATACCACCAAGTTCGAGCCCGATGCCGACTACTACCTCGAGAAGCAGATCTACGCGCCGGTGGAGCGGCTTGTGGGCAAGATCGAAGGCATCGACCTCATGCGCGTGGCCAAGAGCCTCGGGCTCGACGCCCGCAAGTACGCCACGCGGCTCCGGCACCACGAGGCGGAAATCGAGCCGTTGGAGTCCAACATCTCGGACGTGGAGCGGTTCCGCCAGGCCAGCTTCTTGGCGGTCACGTGCGCGTGTGGGGCGGCGTTCCGGTTTGGTGGGCTCGTGGCCTCGCCTGACTACAAGATCACGTCCAACGGCGTGCAGTGCGGCGGGTGCCAGCGGGGCATGCCGGTGCACACGCTTGCGGCGCAAGTGGAGACGGAGATCCGCAGGCACTTGGCCGTGTACTACGCGGGCTGGCTTGTGTGTGACGACTCGGCGTGCGGCATCCAGACCCGCCACATTTCCGTGTACGGCAAGAGGTGCATCGGGGCCCTGGGCAAGGCGCATGGGTGCAAGGGCGTCATGCGCTACAAGTACTCCGACAAGGCGTTGTACAACCAGCTCCTCTACTTCGAGGCCGTTTTCGACGTGGACAAGGCCAAGGCCGGCCAGTTGCGCCCGGTGCACGACAAGGTGCCGGACATGAGTCACGGCGAGGTGCACGCTTTGGCCGAGCAGAACAGGGGCTACTTTGACACGTGCAGGGCCATCGTGGAGGTGTATTTGCAGGACTGTGGCCGCCGGTATGTGAACATGAAGACCATATTTGACTTTATGGTGTGAGGCGGGGTGGAGTTTAGATGGGCAAACTTGACCAAAAAACTTGACCAAAGCCGGTCTTTTGAGCAGCGTCCTGCGTGCGAATCCTGAGAGGTCACTCGGGCTTTGTCGCCAAGCTCGCCGGCCACTGTCGACTTGGCTGCCGGGGCTCATTCATCAATCAGGCGTCCAGGAAAAGCCGGTGCTCGGCCTGAGGGTACTATCAAGGTGGGCGTGGTCTCTGAGCATGCCGCATCAGAGGCACCGGTTTGATATATGGCTACTAGCCGCTTACGGCCGAGAAGCGGGGAAGAGGCACCACGTTGGCAGCACCAACGCCGCTTCAGCCTCTCGTCTAAGCTAGCCCGATTGGGACTTGCTGAAATGTGGGACGGACGTCCCATCACTGGCCCCGCCTCGTCACCCACATACAAATAGAGATGAAACCCAGGGATCTCAACTGTTCTTCTCTTGGCACTGGATCAAAGACCCTACAAGCATTGAAGCTTTCTGCATGAATACAATTGAACCTGGGACAACCTTAGTCTCCAGTGGAACTGCACGTGGAGCTTGCGTTTTTGTCCTTAGCAATGTATCCTTTTTCCGTGTGGAAAATCATGTACTAATTTGGGCAACTTTTCCCCATTACTCCTTTTAGATGTTCAGAGGGGTTTTGTATAGAGCATTTATGGACTCTCTAGACCTTGATTAGACCCTGATTAGACCCTGATTAGACCCTGATTGGACAAGGAAAACTATACTAAGCCACAGCTCTTCGTCTGTCAAATAGGGACTACAACGCCAATCAAGTAAATCACGGTAAGTAATTCGATGCCCCTGTGATCCATCACACCATCGCCAGGATGCACTCCATGACTCTGCAGTGTCTGATGAGTGACATGGACAGCGAGAGCCCATCCACTCCAGCGACTCGGAGCGCACGTGACCCGAGGCTCTCAAAAGTCCTCGAGGCGTGGGCCTTCAGTTGGGGCCCCCGTCATCCGTACTGTGGATTTTCGAAGCTGGATTGTCGAAGAGCGTCTCTTTGATTGGGCGTTCTTGAGGTGTTTTTCGTGGCATTGAAGCGGCCAAAAAAAAAAACAATTATTCGACAGGGACGTCAGAGCGAACTGTGAGTTTGAATGTCCCTTGCTTACTGCCGAACGCCAATCCCTAATAATTCAGTGTGGTCCCAAAGAATCGGAACGGTACCACCTTCCATGTACACATACACTTGGAGAAGGTCACTTCCCATACGCAGCTCCTCTTCCCATACATGTTCCCATACACAGCTCCTCCACACGTGCCGAAAGCACCGTGAACATTGTCACCAAGAATGAGGCGATGAACTGGCCCAGTGTGGATGGCGTTACGTATGTGCCGGACACGGTGATGGAATTCCTTACTTTCTCTATCCGGATCATAGCTTGGATGATCCGGTTTGCCATAAAGTTTCCATGGGGAGTGACACTGGCTAAAGTCAAGGTTTCATGGTATGCCTAAGTATGGGTGAACATCTCCAGTGGCATCTGAAGATTCAGGTTCACTTGATTCTACACGAGGATTATTTGTTGTGGGTCTGGAATAGGTGGACATTCTAGGCATGCCTCCTTGTTTCATTTGATTACTTTTAAAGCTTGGGAAACCCAACTCCTTGTATAGTATTGGAGTGGGCCTTCAACAATTCAGGAGGACAAGCATTAGGCCACCGAATCAATAGCGCAGTGAAACCACCCGACTGCAAGCAAAGACTGTCTAAGAGTGGAGGCTAGCTCCCAGGTATAAAAGGAGAGTTGCTAGCAATGGATACAACAGTGAACAAAAACATTTGAAGGGAATGTTCAATCAAGGTGTCTCCAACAAGCAAGCCCTCAAGAAACGGTGCACGTGGAACTGTGCCTCTTGACAATACATCATATAACTGACTTCCGTATCAGTGTTCCGCCATATAGAGGGTGTCAATATATAGGCGCCAGTTCCCGTTGCTGGGGCTGTTCCAGCGACAAATTCCCACAGTGCACTGGTTTCGTGCGAGGAAGGTTTGGAAGAGTTCTAAGTCCATGTCTCTTGGCTAGCTCCCTCCGCCTAGTTAGCGAGTTTGATAATCTCCTGCAGATTCTGGCAACACTACCAGCGGTCTATTCGTCAACGCTGAACATGCTTGTGTGGTTCAGACCCAGAAAGATCTAGTCCGCCCAAAATCAAGAGTTCAGCTTGAGGATGCTTGACCCGCATGCCAGGTGTAGGGAAGTTCCGAGCTGAAGTGCTAAGCCCCAACCCATAGCCCGCGTATTTCTGGAGGCGGAAAGCGAGTGTCTTTGTTCAAAGTGTCCAGTGCTGAGAGGATGCGCACTTTGGCCTGGTGGAGGCTGACGAGAGGCACCCAAGATTTGTGAAGCAGCCACGAGTCTACTCGGGGAATGTGACAAGGGGAAGTGTGGACGTGATACGACGAAGCCTTTGAATCGGCGTCCGGCTCCTCGGCAGCCCACCAAATGTACCAAAAGAAAAGGGCTCACGCAGGATTAAGAAAATTGCAAGTATCCACCAGACCAAGATAAAAGAACAAACCCTGAACCCTTGGTGACGCATGGGTGGAAGCCGCTCGGAAGCCATGGCCAGGAGAGGACTGGTTTACCATAGGGTATACTATAGAACACTCAAAGTTCATCCGTGTACTATAGAACACCCAAAGTTCATCCGTGTACTATAGAGTATACTAGAGTGCACTGTAGTGTACTGTAGTGTACTGAGTTATATCCTTTGTACTTGTTTTAACGTCAAGTACTCAAGAGATGATGTATTCGTTGATGATCCCTAGAACAAGGGGGATCACCACTACTTATGTAGAAACTGTCCAGCCCAATCGCGCTGGCTTCGGGCTGATTTAGGGAACAAGCCAGCCTTTAGCTGGCGACAACCCTGATCCGGGAGAGGGACCAGCCGGGTGGCTGGTGCCGTTGAGGGATCCCATTGGGGTTGGTGTGAGCCGGAAAGGGCATCCGTGGCGAGGCTGCGTCGAGGCAGCCACACGTTCAAAGAAAGTGGGCGGTCGCAGTTAAACATGCCGCTATCGACGTGGCAGGACAATTTGTATGCATGGGTAGTGCGCTGCCCATGTAGGAGCCAACGGATATAGAAACATGGTTAAAAACAATTCCTTAGATACTGTAAATTCTCCACGATTCCAAAACTAAAAGCTCCGTCCTGTCTTTAAAATATTCATTAAATTGCTTTTGTACCTTTCGCTTTTATACCACTCGCTTCATACATGGCTTCATACCCTTGTATGCATTCTTGACATATTCCCGGAATCTCTTCATACTAAGTCTTGCTCATCTACCCAGCTTCCTTTCTTTTTATCATAGTACTCATTTGTACTGAGCCATATACTATGCCACAATTACGACGCCTTAACATAGTGCTGATTTCAGAAACTACAAAGAATTATACGATAAGTGTCAGGTTCGAGTTGGGCGTAAGGACGCAAGAGAGATGTATTTGTTGATGATCCGTAGAGGGGAATCACCCGAGTTATATAGTAATGTCGGCCACGACTTGCGTTTCCGTACTCGGGCGATAGCGCCTTAATCGGGCTAGTCGTGCCGAGTGGTTGATCGGATAAGCCTCCTCGCGATAAGGGCTTATCGGTCTAGAACTCGGAGGAAGGGATCCAAAACGTTTCGGACCGAGCCTGGAGGCAAGGTCCGTCATACCGCGTCTAGCCGCACATCGCAGGAAAATTGAGCACCTATGGGTAGCACACTACCCATGGGAGTCTAACAATAAGAATAAATCTTATGTACTCATTAAATCCTTTGTACTCCTACTAAACATCCTATACTGTGGAATTCATTGGCATCAAGTATGCAGTGTTCATGGTGTTTTTGGAACCCTGCTCCACCGCGTATGTTATAAAGGCGGCATGAAATATGAATAAATTGAATTAGAGTGGGTAATTTTTAATAGGGAGTTAAAGGGTAGAGCTATAAAATAGATCAATTTCATGTATTAAATCATCCGGTTTATTTGTTATCAAAAGCATGTTTCAGGTCCGGGATTCGGGAACATAATCAACAATTCCATGTATTATATCAAGCAAATTTGTGGTACACATATGGGGCCAATTAATATAATGGTGAAATGGGCAAATGTAACGTACGCCCACGAACTCTTGTACAATAATTCTTAATCAACCCTGTTACACTGAATTGATGAATTTTACCGAATTACCCACTGTTATTACATAATGAAAGTACGGGGTTCCCATGCTTTGACCACTGCCACCAGAGTCAAGGCCTGGTACAACTCAGGGAATTTCCCTTACTCTGCAATTGTTCTCCACTTGCAGGATTATCAATACTAGAACTCCAAGCTTGTGGAGATTCCACTATTTTGGCTGGATCGACTAACTTCACTCCCAACTTAGAAAATCCTGGTACCAGCTTCATCGTTGCGGCTGGTTTCTTTTCCAATGAAAGATAACCAGATCTAATCTATACAAGCTCGGGTTCCTTGAGGCTGCTCCTTTTGGTCCGAAGATCAACCTTGGTCTTTCAGAGGGGCTTTGAACCCCTCCAACGAACTTCCGCATGCCAATTCTTGGCCTTGGGTCCGAGCCTACGACGGGGAAACGAAAAGTATATTCAGTGGTGTAATCAGTAGACTGCTGCGTGTGCACGTTAGAGCAGAGCGGCACGACGTTAGAGTAGAGCGGCACGTGGTTAGAGTAGAGCGGCACGACGTTAGGATAGGGCGGCACGTGGCCCTTTCCTGTCAAGAAACTAAATCAACCACACTAGGACTGCAAGGGCACATGCGCCAATGGTCTTTGTGGATGCCGCGTTAGCTGTGGAATGGTCGGGACCGGTGCCGGATAGGGGAGTGGATGTGGCGAAAGTGGTGGCTTGGGTGGAACTGCGGGCCGTGGACTCCAGGGCTGTGGTGGCTTTGGTGATGAGGCCACCGAGTCGGGTGAAATTCTGTGGCGAGTCCTTCGCAAAGAAGGAGTTTGTTGTTGTGTCCGGTCCAAAGCCCACGGAACCTGAATTTTGGGAAGCCTTGTTTGGCCTAGGCTGTGTGGTGTTGGAGCATTGGCCTGCGGGGTTCCGGGCCCTCCCGGCGGTCTCGCGTCCCATGAACTCACCTGGATTATCCAATGAGACCCCACCAGTCGCGTTGACGGTTGAAGTTGCGGATAACATGGTCTCTATTGGGCGGTTTGTCGAGGTCCCAGCGCCGGCTTTCCATTTGGCTTGGGGTCCCGCCGCACACTCGGCACACGTGGCCATCGAAGCGGAGGCCGGGGTAGTTCTCTCGCCAAACGGAACGGAAGTGTTTGGCCCTCTCAAAGTTGGCGATCTTGTTGTACTGGATCCGCCAGCCATGAACTCAGCTTTTGATGAAACCTGGCAAGAAGCAGAAACGCCCTGGCCGAAGGAATCAGGATAGATACTCTTACAGACCGAGGGTGAGGCCTGATCGAGATGCCCCTTCTGCAGCAAGTCCCCAAGATGAGCAGAGGCTGTGTCATTTCTCCAGGCCTCCGAGAACCGCATGGAGGCCGCGGGTGCGGAAACCACGGGCAGGCTGATTTTCGTTCTCCATTCTTCACGTTCTTTTTCAAAAGCTCCTTTGGGCTCGTTCAAAGGTTTCTGAGACTCAAGCCCAGGCCCCTTAGGCTCCGCAACCTCCAATAAAGGTAACCTAAAGTTCTCCATACGGTCTCCCGACCCTGTCTTGGGATCTTGAGGATCACTTTCGCTTTCTTCGGGCACTTGGGCTGCTGATCCGGCCGTTGTAGCAGAAGCTACTGTTTTAGGCTCACCACGCAGGGGTGGAGACTTTCTGGGAGACTCTGGGCTGAGGTGTATTTCTGACCCGGGGTCTTCTGCTGGCACGTGTTGCGCAGATTGCACTTCACCCTCATGTGCTGTTTCCAAGTCGGACTGGGCCACGGGATCCAACAGGGATGTGGCTGTGTTTTGATGTGCATAGTTTGCCTGGGACTCAGCCGGTTCGAGCATCTGTTGTGGACGAGCATCAGACAAGAACGGCTCATTGGCCACCAATTTGGGTCTCACGGGCTCATTCAAATTGTCTGTGGCCCCACTCGAGAATTGCTTCCTAGTAACATTTAGAAGATGACTGAAGGACGTCGAGTCGAGGGGCGGTGGAGCCACGCTTTTATCATCTATCGACGTTATTTCGCCAGAAGAGGTCAGCTGTTTGTTGTCTATCAGATATCCTTCGGGAGGGGTCAAATTTTCATCATCAATCCCAACATGCTCTTCAGGTGGGGCCATCCTTTCATCATCAATCCCAACATGCTCTTCAGGTGGGGCCATCCTTTCATCATCGATCTGCACATTTTCTTCAGGAGAGGCCAGCCTTTCATCATCAAGCCTGACTTTTTCTTCAGCAGAAGCCCTCCTTTCATCATCTATCCTCACACCTTCACCCGGAGGAGTCCACCGTTCATCAGTAACTGTTTCAATGAGTTGAGACTCGGCACCTTCCTCATCATACTCGGTCAACATTTCATCAGCAGTTGTCAGATCTTCATTCACTATCGACTTTTCTAGGGTGAGAAGTTCACCCGCCTCAGTCACGTCACCTTCAGAATGAGTTGGATTCCTACCCGAATCTTCCAACGCATCGAAACCAACAGATGATGCATCACCGCCAATTGGAGCTTCTGTTTCGAAATCATTAGCTGGTTGGAACTGAGGTTGCGGTTTGCGTTCGTCATCATATCCTAGAGTCGTTGTGTTGGTTTCAGTCCCATTGAAATCAACCTTGGTACCTTGTGTGGTTGTTGAGTGCGCCTTTTTATTCTCTTCTTCTTGGTCCAGTTTACCGAGCTCCTGAAGCACACATCCTGGGTCACTTGTCGCGCCATCTTCACTGCCGTAATTGGCATCGGCTTCGGGGTTGCAGACTGCGACACCGGCTTTGGAACCCTCTTCTTCAGTACCGGAATCGATCACATTTGGACTGCCCCGAGTATCAGTATCAGCAGCGCCATCCTTTGCTGTGGCCCGGTCACCAGTATCAGGATTAGTACCCTTGACATCTACCCGGGTTTCGGTACCAAAACCTTGACTCTCGGAGGGGACCTGACTCTGCGATACAGGAATGTTATCATTGGGAACACCCTGAATTCCTGGACCAGAATCGTTACCTTTTGGAGGGACCTGGCTTTCAGGGTCACCACTGTGACCATTTGGCAGGACCTGGTTTTCAAGGTCCGGATGGGATCCATTTGTAGAGTCCGCATTTTCTGGGCCAGCATTGTTACCATTAGGACCAACCTGGCTTCTCGAACCAGAATCAATTCCATTCGCAGAGGCCTCATTTTCAGGACGAGAATTCTCATCTGTGGGACTACCATGAATTTTAGGACCAGCATTGGTATCTTTGGAGCCACCGTGTATTCCAGGACCAGAGCCGTTACCATTTTGAGGGATCTGATTTTCTGGGCCAGAATTGTGACCATTTTGAGGGATCTGATTTTCTGGGCCACCATTGTGACGATTTGGGGGAACCTCACTTTCATGGTCAGAATCGTTTCCAGTTGGATAGGCCGCATCTTCAGGGCCAGCATTATTTCCCTCTGGAGTAGCCTGACTTTTAGGGCCAGAATCTTTACTATTCGGAGGGACCCGGTTTTCAAGGCCAAAATTTTCACCATCTTGAGACACCAGGTTTTCAGGGCCATTATTCTTACCAATTGAAGGGACCTGGTTTCCAGGGTCCGGATGGTTTCCATTTGAAGGGATCTCATTTTTAGGGCCAGGATTGTTACCATTTGGTAGGACCTGATTTTTAGAGTTCAGATTCTTTCCATCTGGCGTGGGCTCATTTTCTAGGTCAGAATCATCACCGTTTTGAGAGATCTGGTTTTCTGGACCAGCATTGGTGTCACTGGGACTGCCTCGAATTCCAGCACCAGAATCTATACCATTTTGAGGGATCTGGTTTTCAGCGCCGCGATTGTTACTATTTTGGCGTTCTTGGTTTCCAGGGCCATCATTGTTACCAATTGGAGGGGCCTGCTTTCCATGGCCAGACTCGTTTCCATTTTTAGTCGCTTGCTTTTCAGGACCAGCATGGTCATTATTGGGGTCACCCTGAATGACCGGACCAACGTCGTTACCACTTGAAGTGGGCTCATTTTTAGGGCCACCATTGTGACTATTTGGAGGGACCTCCTTTTTAGGGTCAGAATTATTACCATTTTCAGAAACCGGGTTTTTAGGGCCAGCACTGTCACCATTTAGCGGGACCCGGTTTTGAAGACCAGAATTGTTATCATTAGGACCACCCTGCATCCCTGGACCATAATCATTACCATTTTCAGAACCAGCATTGTTATCTTTTGGAGGGACCGCCTTTTCGGGGCCAGAGTTGTGAACATTTTGAGGGTCCTGGCTTTCAGGGCCACCACTGTCATCTTTGGGGCTACCCTGACTTCTGATACGCGAATCGTCACCATTTTGATGGACCTGGTTTTCAAGGTCAGAATCGTTACCACTTGGAGTGAGCTCATTTTCAGGGCCACCATTGTGACCTTCTGGAGGGACCTCATTAACAGGATCAGAATCACTACCATTTTGAGCGAACTGGTTTTCTGGGCCAGCATTGTTATCATTGGGACCAACCTGAATTCCCAAACCAGAGTCGTTTCCGTTTGAGGAGACCTTTCTTTTGGGGCCAGCATTGTTTCCTTTTGTAGACCCCTCAGTTTTTGGCTCAGATTCGTTACCATTTGGAGTGGCCTCATTTTCAAGGCCAGCATTTTCTGTATTTGGAGAGATCTGCTCTTCAGGGCCAGGATTGTCATCTTTTGCACCAGGTCGGTTTACGGATTGAGAATGGGTACCATTTGGAGCGACCCCGTTTTCAGTTCCAATCTCGTTAAGTGTCAGACCACCCCGATCCTCATTATAGGTATCGTTAACATCCGCACCACCCCGACTTTCATTGTTGGCATCAATGCCACTCGCACCACCCCGAACGTCGGAATCAGACTCGTTACCACTTTCCCCGTCCCGGGTATCCGTACCTATGTCATCAGGATCGTCCTGGTTTCCAGGAGCAGGATTGATACCATTTAAATCGGCGCGATTTCCAGACTTTGGATCGCTACCAATTGAAGGAACCAGTTTTTCAGAGTCAGCATTGTTATCACTTGTACCATCCCGATTTGCATTGTCTTGCTCGTTGAGATTCGCACCACCCCGACTCTCGTTGTCCAGATCGTTACCATTTAGGCTTCCCCGATTTCCATAGTCTGCATCGCTACCACTTGCATCACCCACCCGTTCAATATCAGAATTGTGACCTTTTGGACCATTCCCGTTTGCATTGGCAAGGCCGTTGGCATTTTGACTTCCCCGATTCTCATTTTCAGCATTACCATGGAAATTTGCCCGATTTTGAGTATTACCGTTTGAGGCGAGCTGTTCTTCAAGACCAGAATCGGTACCCTCTAGAGGAACCTGATTATGAGTACCACCATTGTTATCATCATGGCCATCCCGATGTTCAGTGAAGTGGTCGTTACCTTTGGAACCACTGGTATCATGATCATTATCGTTTAAACCACCCCGGTTTTTATTGTCCGGATCGTTACCATTCAAAGGGAGCCGAGATACAGAGCCAGCATCGTCACCACTTGGCCCTGCCCGATTCGCAGGAACACGATGGGTATTCGGATCAGCACGATTCCGAAAGTCAGGATCGTTACCGTTTAGATCTCCCCGATATGCTTTGACAGCATTGGGGCCTTTTGGGGGACCTGGGTTTTGAGTATCAGGACCAGTATCTTCGGGACCTGCCCGATGTCCATTGGTGGGATTGTTAACATTCGCCCCACCCCGATTACCTGTACCAGAATCGTTACGATTGGCACCTCCCCGACTTTCATTATCCGGGTCGTCAATTCTCGCACCACCCCGGTTCTCGGTATCAGAATCGTCAACTTTTACACCACCAGAAGTTGCAGTATCAGACCTGCTACTATTTGAACCTTCCCGATGTCTATGGTCAGGATCAGGGCCATTTGGAAAGCCCCGACTCTCACTTTCTGGACCGCGATCATTCGACGAGACTTGTTCTTCAGTGCCAGAATTGGTATCATTTGGACCGGCCCCATTTCCATTTTCACGATCGTTATTAGTTGAAGGGACGGCGTTCGCAAAGCCCGAATCGTTAATATTTGGACCCCGCCGGGTTTCGGGAGCAGCACCGTTACCATTTGAAAGGACATTTTCTTCAGTGCCAGAAATTTCAATATCTGGACCTCCCCGGGGTTCACTTTCAGAATCGATACCCTTTGGAGCTCCCCGATTTTCAGTTTCGGGATCACTCCCATTTGATTCAGTGTCAGCATGGTTTTCTTTTGGGTTGTCCTGATCTGCTGCTTTGGGGTCCATATCCTTTGGACCGACCCTTTTTTCAGTATCGGGACGGCTTTCAGTATCGGGACGGCTTTCAGTATCCGGACTGTTACCATTGGAACCGCGCAATTTTTGAATGCCGGGATTGTTACCATTTGGACCGACTCGATTTTTATAGTCAGGATCGTTAGCATTCGCATCATCCCGGCTTCGAGTATCAGGGTCGTTCCTATTTGGGCCTTCCCGATTTCCATTGTCATAATCGTTGCCTTTGACACCTACCCGGTTTTCATTGACAGGATCGGCACCATACTGACCACCCTGCTTTACAGTACCAGGCTCGTCAACATTTATACCTCCTCGATTTTCATTGACAGGATCGCTGCCAGAGGGACCACCCGGTTTCACAGTCTCAGGGCCATCTTCATCGGGACCTCCCGGCACGCCACGGTTGGGATCGTTACCATTGGAAGGGAACACATTTTCAGTATCAGGTTTGTTACCATTTGAAGGAACCTGGTTTTTAGTGTCAGGATCTTTACCATTTTGACCTTCCGGAACCTTGTGATGAACATCGTTACCCTCATCAGAATCGTTATGGTCATCAGAATCGTTACGCTCATCAGAATCATTACCCTCATCAGAATCATTACCCTCATCAGAATCATTACCCTCATCAGAATCGTTATCATTTGCACCGCCCCTGTTTTCGGTAACAGGATCATCACCATTTTGAAGTGCCGGATTTTTATTCTCGGGATGGTCAAGTTTCGGGCTTTCGGTACCAGGATTGTGTATATTCGGAGGCAGCTGCTTAGCAGGGCCAGCATTGTCCTCATTTGAAGCATCCCCTTTTTTGTTATCACGATTTCTGTCTTTTGGACCAGCCTGGGTTTCGTTTTCCAGATTGTTACCATTCGAAGACGAATTTACAGTGCCATCATCGACACTGTTTGGACGTTCGGGGTTTGAAGTATAAGAATTCTGACCATTTTGGCTTCCCCCATTTTCATCGCCACGAGTAATATCTTTTGGACCACCCCGGTTTTCAGCCTGAGAACTGTTTCCCTCTCGGGCACCTCGGTTTCCCTTTCCAGGATCCTCGCCAGTAGAGCCGCCTCGATTCAAAGCAGCAGAATCGTTATCAGTTGGAACTCCCTCATTTTCATTGTCCGGATCATTACTAATCGAAGGCGACCGGCTAACAGACCCAGTATCAGTACTATTGGGACCATCCACAATTTCAAAGCTGGTGACTGTACCATTTGGATGGCCCTGAGTTTCATGGACGGGATCGTTACTATTTGGAGAGTCTTGATTTCCAGGTCCTGAACTGTTCTCATTTGAAGAGTCCTGGTTTTCCGAGCCACCATTGGTATCTTCGGAACTGCCCTCATTTCCAGGGCCAGAGTCCTTACCACTTGGAAGGACCTCATTTTCAGAGCCACCGCTCTTTCCATTTTGAGGGTCAGAATTATCACCATTTTGAGGGCCAAAATCCTTACCACTAGGAGGGACCTCATTTTCAGAGCCACCGTTGTTTCCATTTTGAGGGACCTGATCTTCAGGGCCATTTCTGTTATCATTAGGACCCCCCTGAGTGCCCGTGCCAGAATCATTGCCATTTCGAGGGACCACGTTTTCAGAGCCATTATTGTTTACATTGGGACCCCCCTGAATTTCCGTATCAGACCCATTACCAGGGGGTGAGTCCTCACTTTCAGAGCCAGAATCGTTTACTTTTGGAGAGGCTTGCTTTTCAGGGCCGGGATTGTTACCATTTGGATCGCCCTGAGTTTCATTGACGGGGTCATTTTTATTTGGGGGGACCTGATTCTCGGGACCATTATCGTTTCCATTGGTAGGGACCTGGTTTTCAGGGCCACCGCTGTTACCATTTTGAGGGTCCTCATTTTCAGGGTCAGAATCATGACCATTTTGATTGTCCTGATTTTCAGTGCCACTATCTCTATCATTCGAACCACCCTGAATTCCCGTACCATCATTACCATTTTTAGGGACCTGGTTTTCAGGTCCAGCATCATGACCTTTTTGGGCGACCGCATTTTCAGGGCTATTATTGTTATTTTTGGGACTGCCGTGAGGTCCAGGACCAGAATCCTTATCACTTGGAGGCACCTGATTTTCAGGGCCATTATGACCATTTTGAGGATCCCGGTTTTCAGGTCCAGCATTGCTACCATTTTGATGGTCTTGATTTTCAGGGTCATTTCTGTTACCATTTTGAGGGTCCCGGTCTTCAGGTCCAGCATTGTTACCATTCGGAAGGGCCCGGTTTTCAAAGTCTGAATCATCACTATTTTGAGGGTCCTGGCTTTCAAGGCCCGCATTGTTACTATTTGGAGGGACTTCATTTTCAGGATCGGGTTCAATACCATGTTGAGGGACCTTGTTTCCAGGGCTAGGATTGTTACCATTTGGAGGAACTTGATTTTCGAGGCCAGCATTGTGAACATTTTGAGGGTCCTGTTTTTTAGGGCCATTTCTGTTATCATTGGGACCCCCATGAATTCCCATACCAGAATCATTACTTTTTTGAGGGACCTGATTTTCAAGGCCATTGCTGTTAGCATTTGGAGGCACCTGGTCTTGAGCCCCAGAATCGTTTGCATTTAGAGGGACCTCATTCTCAGGGTCAGAATCATTACCAATTTGAGGTACCTGGTTTACAGGGCCACCATTGGTATCTTTGGGAGTACCCTCAATTCCAGGACCCAAAACCGTACCATTTTGTGGCCCCTGACTTTCAGGTCCAGCATTGTTACCATTTAGCGGGACCTGGTTTACAGGAGGTGCAGTCTTATCAGTGGGACCACCCTGAATTCTAGGACCAGAATCCGTACCATTTCGAGGTACCTGATTTCCAGGGCCAGGTTCGTTTCCACTTGAAGAATTCTGATTTTTAGAGCCAGCGTTGTTACCATTTGAAGGGATAACATTTTCAGGGTCAGATTCATTACCATTTTGAGGGTCTGAGTTGTCAGGTCCAGCATTGTTGCCATTTCGAGGGTCTTGTTTTTCAGGGCCACTATTGTCATCAATGGGACCCCTCTGAATTCCCGTACCATCATTACCATTTTTAGGGACCTGATTTTCAAGGCCTTTATTGTTACCATTTCGAGGGACCTCATTCTCTGGGCCAGGATTCTTATCATTGGGACCACGCTGAATTCGACGACCAGAATCTTCACCATTTGGAGGGACCTCATTTTCAGGGTCAACCTTGTTACCTTTGAGACCATGCTGAAGTCCGGGACCAGAACTCTTTCCTTTTTGAGGGACCTGGTTCTTAGCGCCCGCATTGTTACTATTTGGTAAAACATCATTATCCTGTCCAGAATCAATACCATTTTGAGGAAGCTGGTTCCCAGGGCCAGGATCGGTCCCACTTGGAGGGTCCTGTTTTTTAGGGTCATTATTGTTATCATCGGGACCTCCCTGAATTCTCGTACCAGAATCATTACCGTTTGAAGAAGCCTCATTTTCAGGGCCAGCATTGTGACCATTTTGAGGGTCCTGGTTTTCAGGGCCGTTATTGTTATCATTGGGACCGTTCGGAATTCCCGTACCAGAATCAGTACCCCTTTGAGGGTCCTGGTTTAAAGGGCCACCATTGGTATTATTGGGACTAACCTGAGTCCCAGGGCCAGAATGCTTACCATTTTGCGGGACTTGATTGTCAAGACCACTTTTGTTACCATTTTTGGGGACCTTATTTCCAGGGCCGGGATTGTTAACATTCGGGGGGACCCGGTTGGCAGGGACAGGATCGTCACCTTTTGGAAGGACCTCATTTTCGCGGCCAGCATTGCTACCATTCTGAGGGTCCTGATTCTCAGGGCCAGCATTGTTACCATTTGGAGGGACTTCATTTTTAGGGTCAGAATCATCACCAGGTCGCGGAACCTGGTTTTCAGATCCAGCATTGTTACCATTTTGAGGGACCTGATTTTTAGGGCCATTATTGTTACCGTGGGGACCCCCCTGAGATCCCGTACCAGAATCATTACCTTTTTGAGGGTCCTGGTTTACAGGGCCACCATTGGTATTCTTGGGACTACCCTGAGTTCCAGGGCCAGAATCCTTACCATTTTGTGGGACCTGATTCTTAGGGCCATTATTGTTACCGTGGGGACCCCCCTGAAATCCCGTACCAGAATCATTACCTTTTTGAGGGTCCTGGCTTTCATGGCCAGCCTTGTTACCATCGGGCGGGATCTGGTGTTGAGGGCCAGAATCCTTGCCATGAAGAGTGACCTCATTTTCAGGGTCAGCACCTTTACCATTTGGAGGGACCTGGTTTGCAGGGCTAGGATTTTCACCTTTTGGAGGGACCTGATATTCAGGTTCACCACTTTTATCATTGGTACCACCCTGAATTACGGGACCAGAATCATTACCAGTTGGGGGGGCATGGTTATCAGGGCCACCATTGTTACCATCTTTTAGAGGAACCTGCTTTTTAATGTCGGGATCGTTTCCATTTGGGGGGACCTGATTTTCAGGGCCAGAGCCATTACCATTTGGGGTGGCCGCATATTCAGGGCCTGGATTCTTATTATTGGGACCACCCTGAATTCCGTGACCAGAATCTTTGTCACCAGGCTCTTGCTTTTCATCGTCCTTAGGCTGCTGTTTTTCATCGTTCTTAGCCTGTGGTTTTCCGTCATCTTTAGGCTTTTGCTTTCCATCGTTCTTAGCCTGTGGTTTTCCATCATCCTTAGGTTGTGATTTTCCATCGTCCTTAGGCTTTTGCTTTCCATCGTTCTTAGGCTTTTGTTTTCCATCGTTCTTAGGCTTTTGTTTTCCATCGTTCTTAGCCGGCGGTTTTCCATCATCCTTAGCCTGTGGTTTTCCATCGTTCTTAGCCTGTGGGTTTCCATCGTTCTTAGGCTCTCCATCGTTCTTAGCCTGTGGTTTTCCATCGTTCTTAGCCTGTGGTTTTCCGTCGTCCTTAGCCTGTGGGTTTCCATCGTTCTTAGGCTTTCCATCATCCTTAGCCTGTGGTTTTGCATCCTCCTTAGCCTGTGGTTTTGCATCCTCCTTAGCGTGTGGTTTTCCGTCGTCCTTAGGCTTTTGCTTTCCATCATTCTTAGCCTGGGGTTTTCCATCGTTCTTAGCCTGTGGTTTTCCGTCGTCCTTAGCCTGTGGGTTTCCATCATCCTTAGGCTTTTGTTTTCCATCGTTCTTAGCCTGTGGTTTTCCATCATCCTTAGCCTGTGGTTTTCCGGCGTCCTTAGGTTGTGGATTTCCATGGTCCTTGGGCTGTGGTTTATCGTCATCCTTAGGCTTCGGCTTTCCATCATCTTTAGCCTTTAGTTTTCCAACGTCCTTATTCTGCGGCTTTCCACGATCTGTTGGTTGCTGCTTTCCACGATCTGTGGGTTGCTGCTTCCCACCGTCCTTCGGCTTTTGTTTTCTATCATTCTTTGACTGTGGCTTTTCAACGTCCTTAGAGTGCGGTTTCTTATCATCCTCCGGCTGTGGCTTTGCAGCATCTTTAGCCTTCGGTTTTCCACCGTCCGTAGGTTGCTGTTTTACATCCGGGGGATTTTGGTTTGCATTCACTGGGACAGCTTGATTTCGATTCTGGTTCGGCATCCCACTATATCCTGGACTTTGGTTTACATTCACTGGGAGACCTTGGTTTTGATTTCGATTGGAACTCCCCTGATATCCCGGATTTTGATTCCCTTGGGTACCTTGGTTTCGATTCCGATTGGAGTTCCAACTATATCCGGGATTTTGGTTTGAATTACCTTGGACTCCTTGGTTTCGATTCTGGTTCGTATATCCGGGATTTTGGTTTGCATTCCCTTGGAAACCTTGGTTTTGATTCCGATTGGAGTTCCCATTATTTCCTGGATTTTGGTTCGAATTCCGTTGGAATCCTTGGTTTTGATGCTGGTTGGGTATGCCAACATATCCGGGATTTTGGTTTGCATTCCCTTGGAAACCTTGGTTTCGATTCTGGTTCGGCATCCCACTTAATCCGGAATTTTGATGCCCTTGAAGTCCTTGGTTTTGATTTCGATTGGAGCTCCCACTATATCCTGGATTTTGGTTTGCATTTCCTTGGACTCCTTGGTTTTGATGCTGGTTGGGCATCCCACGATATCCGGGATTTAGGTTGGAATTCCCTTGGATACCTTGGTTTCGATTCTGATTGGGCATCCCCCGATATCCGGGATTTTGATTCCCTTGGAAACCTTGGTTTTGATGCCGATTGGAATTCCCATCGTATCTGGCATTTTGGTTCGCGTTCCCTTGAAGTCCTTGGTTTTGATTCTGGTTGGGTATCCCACGATATCCGGGATTTTGGTTCGGTTTACCCCCAGGGTCTTGGAATGCATGCCAGTTCAGTTTTGGGTCACTCCCTCCGCTTGGGCCTCGGTTGGAACCTGGGAGGCGGTTCAGAAAATGCCCCAGATCGGGGATTTGTATTCCTCCATAAGGAGGCCGTCGGTTTTGGGCCGGAGACTGTCGGGGTCCGGGCCGTGGGTATGCAAAGCCCTGATTCCCGCGGTCCATTGGTCCTTGGTATACAGGTCCGTTGCTTGCATGAGTGGGATTATTTTGCCCAAACTTTGCATGTGGCGGCGGTACGAACCCAGCCTGCGGCCCAGAGGTCTGTTGCTGTACCGGCTCAGGATCCCTGAAGACTTTTCTGGGTAGTGTTCCCCCGCGGTTCGGGTCCTCGAGAAAGACAAGCGGGAGCTTACCCCCTGGAGGCACATTGCCTCGACTGGCCTGGGGCATACCACGCGCATTGTCTACCGGAAGCGGTTGTGCACGATAGGGCGGTTCTGGTGGACTGGGGATCGGTTCGGGCAGTGGCGGTGTGCGGTTTCCCACAGGCAACGGGGGGTGACTGGCCGGCCTTCCGGCGGCTGTGTCATAGGGCCAAAGCACGATATCCACGGGGAAACAAGTTGGGTTCATCTTTTGGATACCAATCACTTGCACTCCAAGTTGGGTGGTGCAGGAATAGAAAGAGTGGGTTTGAACTACCCATTGTTCATTGAAGTGCAAGTCCGTTTTGGGTACTCTGGCGCCAAAAACAAGGTAATCTTCGTGGTAGCCAGCGTACCCCAGGTTTGGGTTATCCTTGGTCCAGGGAGATAACGGGTCAGGGTACCTAATTTCAGCGGAATCCTCGGTCCAGGCGGATGAGCCGTCAGTGGAGAACCTGGCAGGCGGGTTGGCGATGCTTCCATACGCGAACGTATTCAACTGCCCCTCTTTGAATTGGACTGGATAGATGCAGAGCGGAATCATCTTGCCCTTGAATCGGGCAAAAAAGAGCAACGGGTCGTTGGGATCTGCCCATGCTACGGCCGCAACAAGTAGGGTGTGGATGAGGAGGCGCGGATTCATGTTTGGGTGCGAAGGTTCGGAGGCGAGCTTGGCGTGTTTATAAGAGGCGGAATAATGCAGCTTCCTCAAGGAAGAAATTTCGAAAAGGCCGGACATTTATGTGGGAACAATAACCGCAACGGGGTCTTCTGGAAAGCAATCCTGCATGCGGCCACGGGTGTTGGTCGAAATCCCGCTCAGATCTGATGGTTTCCAAAAGGATTGATATCCGTGTGGGAAAGTGCCTGAGTGACGTGGGGCGGTCTTTGGGGTTGCCGGAACGCAGGAACTCATTGGGACTGCCACAATGCCATCAGGAACTGACATTGGGACTGCCATAATGCCATCAGGAACTGTCAATGGAACTGTTAGAAAGCCATCAGGAGCTGTCATTGGGACTGCCCCGGGACTGTCCTTTGGGCCGAAGTCCAGGACCCCTCAAAAATGCTCCTCTACGGCTTTGGTTTCGGACCCAATTTCATGGGCCTTGGACCCCCCGAAAACCATTTTGGCGTTTGACCGCCTTGAGTGCCGAACGGATGTACCAGGCCCTGCGGCCTATGTTGCATTATTGCTTGGGCCAATAGCGGCACTGGAGACACAACCCACGTTATGCGGCGAAACATTGGAATGTTCCATATAACGGCGCCATTGTTAGAGCCGTCTTGCATGCGCACGCAACGACCCTGGGTGCAATGCAACATTGTGGGTGTTGGTGTGGAGACGCAACTCCATGCTTATTGTGGTTTGATTTTTGGCCAGGCAAAGCTCCGCCAGGCCCGGAGCAACTGGACGGGACGCGACGCAGAGAAGTCCACGTGGTACGCCCAGACCTCCAGGTTTGATCGTGCATTGCTTCGAGGGGTCTTCACAGTCTAAGACGGTGGACTAAGGTCGTTCGTAGTGGGGTTTGCCAAAGGCACGTCAATGCAGGGCCTTGATCGGGATGCCAACACACCTGATTCTTCGGAATTCGAAGCACGTTTTGGGAATCAGGGGTGGAATTCTGACCAGGGGTGGAATTCTGAACGGATATGGAAATAGACCGGTGTGGACATTGACCGGTGTGGAATTCTGAACGGATATGGAAACTGACCGGTGTGGAATTCTGAACGCATTTGGAAACTGACCGGAGTGGAATTCTGAACGGATTTGGAAACTGGCCAGGGCTGGAATTGACCCAGGAAGATGTCTTCAAAATACGGATTGTCCCAGGCCCAAGGAACGAGACAAGCAGTAGCACCCGACACCCTGGACGGCCTGGACTAAAACAGATTGCCCCAACTCGTGCTTGGCCCAAAAGAAGCTACTTGAGTGCTGAGGTCCACATGAATGCGGAGTGGTGGCGGTGCAGTCGCCCGCACCATGTTTCGGTGTGCAACCATGAAATGTGTGAAGCTGCAGTGCGTCCGACTGCATCTCAGGGCAAGGTGTTAGGAAATGCCGTATGCACACCCAAGCGGTGTACCTAGTGGCTATGGATTCCACTTAGGTGGCCTAGCTCCAGCTGAATTCGATACCAGAATTGTGTGGCGGCAAACGTGTGTGAAGACACTAGAGGGTTAAATCCCTCAATCCCCATGCACATGCGCGTTGGCCGAATTCGTGCATTAAGTTGCATGAGTCGCAGCGACGCTCTGCTCAAACAGTATGTAAATGTGTGAGCCCCCATGAGCCGGTGTTTCAGGAATTCCCTCAAGGATTACCCGGAGCCCGTTTGGAAAGTAGATAAGACCAGCAGGCTGCGCCACGAGATCGGATCCTCAGATACTCCGCTAAGTCATTTACGGTATTCGATATACACCTGATATATAACTTAATGAGTCATTCCGACCCTCAACCTGTTCGAGCCTAACAAGGGCACCACCGCGGGAATGTTGCAATATCACGAGCATGTGCAGTCCTCGAGCGCGCGGTGCCTGTATCTAGCGTGCTCGGCCCGTGGCCCCATTTCCTTCTGGGTCACCTGACCAGTGGGGCCCCGACTCGTGGCCCAGCAATTAGTGATGCTTACACGACCGATTACTTCTTAGGCTGCGAAAGAATGCCTATGGTCTCTTCCTCTTTAAATGCCCCTCTTGGTCTCTCTTCCCCGTTGCACTCGTTGAGTGCAGCGTAAGGCGGTGCCCGAAACACGCCCAGGTTAACATCTCTGGAGGTTCTATGGCGGGTTGAATACAATAAAGCCTTTCAGCGGTGCCCCTGATGAAGGCGGGATTCTTGAAAAGCGCTCTATCATGAAGAATGTGGCATTTTCCGTGTGGGAATCGCAGCCCCGGAAGAGATTCCACATTAAGCGACGATTGAGCATTGAATGAACGCTTTCAACTCGTGGATAGTGCGGAAACAAGTGGTTTTGGAAGGCAAACTCACTCTTATGCAAGTGGTGTTTCTGAATTTCAATAGTGCATGCGAGAGGGCCCCCAAGATTGTTTCCCCAAATTCTTTTCAAAAAAGAGTTGAACTTATTGAAGTTTGTGAGCCAGATAAGGCAAAAATATGGGAAGACCGAAATTACTTGAACTCCTCATCTCAATGACCCTCCAATGCCGCAGACCGTGTTCTTAGCGCCCTAAGGGCTTGCATTGTCCTTTTTCACCGCCTCAGCTCCATTGATGACCCCCTGTTCCTGTCCAAGACTGCCGATATTGTTCTTGTTGGATTGCCCTGAATTTTTCGCGATCAAAGCCTTTATGCTCTGTTCTTGTTCCTTCTGGCTCCGTTCTAATTAGGCCCTTCTGTCTCCGTCGTTATCAATTTTTGGGCTCGATCTTCTTCAAAACCTCCTGGCACTGCCGGCATCAAGACCTTTAATCATGAAGGGTACATGCTGGCTCCATTGCAAAGACAATGAACCTCACCCCGATCTCAAGGGTTGTCACTGAAAACCTGAGCAGCCATGGATAACCTAAATTTAGTCCCAAAGTTTCCGCGCACTGGAAAAAACAGGCTCCTTTTTCGATCACACTGGGAGGTCTAGCCGGGAAGGTTGAGGCTTTGGCTTAGCTCGGTGACCTCTGTGCTGAACAGAAAGAGTGTATCTGAGAGTCGTGGCACCCGGGTGCAGGACAACAATCCACAAATTGGACAAGTGTCCGCTTTACGCCAAGAATATTATTCAAGCGAGCAACGGACAGATGCAACAATAATGGAGCACATTTGGTGAGAAAATTAGCGGGAAACAAGGCTGTGTCGATTGGGGCTTAGCCCTCAGCGAATCCAATAGGGAGCATTCCGCCCCGCTCAGAACAATGTCCAGACGGACGTGGTCAACAGTGAATTCCGAGGAGAGCTTGATTCAGACAGGCAAGAAGATCGCTGAATCTGCTGAGAAGTCGCAGAAGGTGTGGTAACTTTGACTCATCAATATTCTGAGCGACAGGGCTGCCTATGAAAATGCTCATCATTCACGAGAAAGTGGCGGTGTACTGTCTCCAATACAGGCTGCGGAAGGCAGACTGGGAACCGAGGGTGGGCAATAGGTGTAATCACCGTACCACACCGACGCAGTTCGTGGCCAAAGTTGGTAGGCCGTGGGTGAGCACCCGTCATTAAAGGACCAATTTTCCCTTTAATGAAATTATGCCCCGCCTGAAGTGTTTTTGGGGCATATTTTTTTGGGGAGCAATTTCTGGGATGCCAGTTTATCACCTCAGTTTTTTCTGGCACAGGTAAGCACCCAGCGTGCGCTAACGATCTCGGTGGAACACATTGGCGTCCGACCCGATTAACAATATGGCCAAGTTAAAGTCAATGAGAAAGCATTCCAATGGGGAAGCATTTACAAGATGATACGGCTTCCGCCGAAGTGAACAAGGGAGGAACATGTTTGAGAGAAGAAGCCAAATGCGAATGCTGTGTGTTTGGGAGCTGTGCAAACCTCGGGTAAACTGAAAAACACACGATGGTTCAACCCCACTGCAAAATTAGAACCAAATGCACAATTTGTTATACACTGGTGATAGGGAATCCGGTTCATTTCTGATTCTCGGCCCTTGATCGAAAAGGCAATGCTCTGGATGACCATCGTACCGAAAGAAATTCCCAAGTTTGAATGAAGCACAAGGCCTTTCTGAAGACGGCTCGAGGGAGTACAAAGCTCTCTTTGGGCTATTTTTTTGGCAGTGTGGCTCCAAAAATTTTGCTGGTATAAATTTTTCTGAAAATACTATAAGACGATTGCTAAGATGACAGGGTGAAATAGTGGTCACGTGTTGGTCAGGTAGTTGTCAAGGTCGCTCAAGTTCTGGTCAGGCTTTGCCACTAGTCTTGTCTACTTCACTGGCAGATTGAGATGTATCATACAAATGTTGGTCTAATCCGGTCTTAATAGGCATACAGAGTTGTGCTGCAAACGTGCAGACCACACCCGCAAAATTTAACAGGCCAAAATGATCTCATACTAAATCAAAATCGGGTTTTTTGTCTTATCCGCTCCAGAAAGCAACATTCAAAATTACCTGTGTTCCTCATTTCTTATTGATGAGCAAACCTTCTTGGTACTTTTCGTTCTTATTTGAACCCCTTTGAAAATATCCTCCAGTTAGAGCTAGGACTCCACAGTGGTACCTGCCTCTCCAGCTCATTATGTCTGTCATCACCATGAGTCTGACTGACCCCATCCTGATCAGGCAGACGAATAAAGTTGTTTTGGGTCCTCAATGCATCGGGACGAAAGACTCAATCCCAGCAAAGGCTCCTTTGGGCAATTTTTTTGAAGGACGAAACACCCTCAGAGTACCTCATTTGTCAAATCAAAAAGCGTCTCTATGGGTGTTTGCCAAGATCATTCCCGTGCGGTTCTACTACCAAGACCACTCCCTTTCACTAAGGGTACTTTGCGTTAAGTGGAGTTACTCAACGACACCGTCAAATGCCGTCCCTGTTGCTGTATTTATAGAGCCTGGATGAATTAGGAAGATCCCTAAAACGAAATATCCGCTTATGGCGGCGTGCAGTGCAAACCACTCAGTGAATGACAAGAATGTTTCATGTGCATCATCCTTTCTAGAAATGCTTGCTTCCAGAAGAATCACATTCCCTGGTCGTCCGTCGCTCTGGCTTTGATCTCCTTGGTTACCAAACCCCCAAGGGTCCCTTTGTCGAACGACTGGCATTTATTTTTTCTCGTCAATCACTCTCATCGGTGGGTGTTTCGATACAACAACTCTAGCCTCAGCTTAGCAGTACCCACGACCAAGCGTTTTGGTTATATCCATGAGGCAAGCACCACGAAGAAAGTTGGTTTGCTAGTACAACTCAAGATGTCGTTTTTCGAGGACCGGTTTTTGAAGCGGAGATTTTTCAGGAACTTTTTTCAAAAATGCAAGTGCTCGTCGCGGTACCTTTTGCACAACACAGACCCCGGGAAGTGGAGATTTGACGACGGGCCATCGGGAATGCACTTCTTTCAATTGAAGAGGAAGGAACTTGAAGTTAAGCGTTGGAGTTCCTTGGCCCAAATTCTAGAGACACATGGATACTTTTGGATACAACTACTATGGAACCAAATTAGTTGATGCCGTCGAAGATGCTTTTGGACGAAGCTCTACCTGGGCACAAGTTTCGTCAACATCAATGTCAATAAACCCCGTGCAGCAGAGGTGGCCAAAATCTTTGCTTACGGCACCCCAGGCAACCTGTCTCGTCTGGCCTATTGGCACCAAGGTGAACCAGATCGATGGGGTTTCGGAGTCTCTGATTTACGCCCGTTTTCCAAATCGTTCTCGGGGGCTCTTCGTGCCTGGTCTCATTTTTGGAAGTTTCTGACTTGGTTCTTGACGAATTGTTGGCACGAGGAATGCATTCATTCCCAAGGGTTTCAAGGAAAAGGCTTCTCGGAAGGGTAGGTAATGCGGGCCTTCCCAAAAGCTGGATGCAAACCTCCGATGAGGCTCTTGGGCGCAGATCCACTGCCTCAGGTTTAAGGCGCCCCGCTCTTGACTTTACGGCACCCAAACAACAAGTTCCGCACCACTGACGATGTCTCGCAGACCCAAAAAGTGTCTACAAGGGTAACAGCCCCTGATGGAAGTATGCAGTTTCTTACAGACTATGCACGCTTTTACTGGATCACTATACTCTTGATCACCTCAACCGTTGGAAATTCGCCCATGGGCCATCGGTGGCGCACCATGGCTGGCTTTGACGTGGATTCCGAGTCGTCCTCTGTGCCGGAGGGCAGGCTCCTTGAATGAGCCCCCATATGAAAATTGTTGTTCTTGATCCGGAGGCTGTTTCTTTCTAGAGTCGACAATCTAGCGAAGCGCTACTTAGTTCTTCGATTGACAGCGGGCGCATGGCCACGCGTGACAAGCAATATTCGACATCACGCAGTGCAAATGTTCCGTCCGAAGCACGGCGGCACGTGATGGCGCCGCCCTATTACTTGTTGACTAAACTGGGTTAAACCACAAGCAATAAGCCCGAGGCATTGGATGCAACTTTAGCGAGCGTGCTTGAAAAAGATGACGGGTCCTGCTGTGCTGCTTTCCTATTATCCTACTATTGCCCTTTTGGAAAAAAGAACTCCCCCCTCTCAGTAAGAATGGAGGAAGCCATCGCTTTAATATCTAAAGTCCACTTGTTTGTTGCAATTGAAAGTATTTACTGGAAGTTGGAATACACATGACATGTGGAAATGGGCTCCTAGTGCGACCCAACCGTAATAAACTGTGCTCTCTTGAACCAAGACATGTTTCATAACAGTAGTACTGGAGACATCATTGGGATGCTCTTGATGGCAATTGACTATTCTAACTAAAGCCTCTATAAAAGCATACAAATTCACTTTCGGTTGCGGCCATACCAAGTGGACAATACAGTTTCCCGTCCGACCCCAGTCAAGCCACTTAGGGCCACAGTGAGTAATACAGTGGGAGACCATGTGTGAAGGTGGTGCTGCAATCTTTTTTCTTCGTGGTTAACAAGTGAGGTATCCGAGACCGTAGCTTGAGATCAGGTGCTGGAGCAAGAATAAGTTTGGTTTTTTCATGTTCGCGGATACTATTTCTCGGTGTCCTAGTACTCTTTTTGAACGAATAATGTGCTGCATCTAGCATTGCATGGGGTAGTAGGGGTACCAGAAGCTGGATCTATTCCGGTGGGATTGGCTCACTTTAGCCCTCCAGCCACTTTTCTTGCCTCTTGTTTCATGGCTTGGCCAGAATCTGGGCACCCCGACTTTCAGGCAACGGTGAGTGATGTGCCAATAGTGGCAGCTCGTGGCTCTTCCTTTGACGGAGTATGGAAGAAGGAGGTCACTTTTTTTTCTTGGAATTAACTTGGATGGTTCCCAAGATGCTCTATAGTTTTATCGCTTTTTGCACCCAAACGCACTTTCGCAGTCAATTTTACCAATAGTGAGCACCCACATAATATGCACCAGGAACTGTCACTAAACTTGCGCGCCCGTTTACACTCCACCCTAAAAGCCAGCCCGGATATCCTCAGTTCTGAATTTTGCACGAGAATTTTCGGCGGGCGTGGTGCTTGTGACCCGCATCAATATTGCTCACGCGCAACGCGGCCGCAGACCCGTCCGTTGTGCAGGAGAACTCGTATATACAGGATAATCCACCTTTTGCGTCATCCGTGGGAGGGTTTGGAGGACCTTAGATTAACCACGGGCTAGTGTCTACATTGGTCCAGGCTGGAACGCAGACATAGTATTGTGAAAATATGGGCTGTGAAAATACGGGTGTTAGACGAACAGACGCATTGGTGGCTTCAGTGGAACAGGCAGGAGGCGTCTTGTATGCACCCCGTCTTGGGGTGTCGATTACTCTTACAAGTCGACAGTCCGCTAGCAGTTTATACGGAGATTGTCAATTCACCCTTGCACGTGATACGTCCTGGTCGTTCCCTCCCACCGTCGTCGTGACCCCAAGGTCGTGTGTGGCACGACGCCTAAGTAGCGCGTTCCCAGTCTTCAACGGCCTCACACGTCCAACCAGCACCGGGAGCTCTTCTCACTGCCAATTACGAAGCCCAGTGTTCCCCGAAAAATTTGGCTGTCATCTTGTCCCGCGCCAACCAGTTGCACAGAAAGCCCTGACTGAAACTCGGAACCGAAGTGCGCCACACGCCAAGGACACCCGTACACCCGCCGGTCCCTCCTCCGTTGGAATCCCACGCCACAAATTTACCGTCACTTATGTTTTTAATTTGAATAAATTAGATGCCAGAATTCCGCCTTTTGTTAAATGAGAACAGTATCACTAGTGAACACCTTCGTACCGGCCCCCGCGCGGTCTGAAGTCTGTTAGCTGGCACTAACCGGCAAAACACATGGCATGTTCCTTCAGTTTCCTGGAGTATATTTCCTGTAGTATATTGTGCGACCGGAGTATTCAGACCAACCGGGAAATCCCGTTTAATGGTCAGACTGTGGTGCATTCTGCTCTCTAAACCAATCCCAGGGCCCATTTCACTGGTGTCTAAAAATTCCGAAAGTATATGTGAGCGTCTGAGCTTAAGTTGAACAAAACCGAGCGGTGCGAAGCTTGCACCCGAGGTGGTTCTTGATGGTGTAGTATTGGAGGACATATTGGCAGAGCCATATCTTGAGTACACTGCTGGGAGCCTTTCGCCAGGCTTTATACTTCGAACGTTGTATGCTCGGCCGAACGTGATATGAAGAATGCGGCGGCTAATTGGTGAGCAAAAAGTTTCACTTTTCTCAGATGACTGAACTCATCCGGCCACTTAGCTTGTAGTAAACATTTTTTATACCTGTTCTTTCTGAATTATACCGCCGACGTCCCTCGGCACATGATCTGTACAATTCTTTTCATTTCGAGACCCGCTATAAAGTGCATGATTCACAAGCCATCATATGCACTTTAAGATCCTTAATCAACTGTCAGAGTCGAAGTCTCCTAACGGAGTCCCCTGTTTTTGTCTCTTTGGCTTTTTCTGTTATTCAGCAGCCTTCTGCGACGTCTATGAGCTGGATTTTCGATATCATCATATCTTATATACATGATATCATCCATCATGATTTCCGAGAGCTTCACGCCTTCGAGGCGCAGCACCGCCAAGCCCTTCTCGAAGGACACGTCACACACATGAAAATTGTTGCCCCTTAGATTGAGTTTTGAGCGAGCTTTTTCGAATGCATCAACAAAGAGACTGGAGGGTTCTGCTGACACCCTAACCGTGCCTTTTTTGCATTTGAATTGGTACATCATGGTGAAAGAGAGTATTAGGCGGCTTACAAGCATGTGCGCGCAAGCTTGTCATGGATTTTGTATGTAGTTCAGTTGCGCTATAGTAACCCTAGAACACGCAGGGCATCTGTAATGCCATTTGGCCGCATTGGTGTCTTGTTGAAGGGAATTCTATGTTTTGATCACTTTAATACTTTGCTCTCCATAACTAGGGAATTATTAAGGCGGGGCGAGGTGGGGCCAGGGCCGAGGGGGCCAGGGCCTTTCGTGAATTTTGAAGATAGCGGCCCTGTCGTCATTACAACTACTCAATCAGGAACTATAATGAGAGGCATGGTTAAATGCACTCACTTAGGCGCTTGTACATGGCGTGCGCGTTAAGACAGGAACCTTCAATGTTGACAACCAAAGGCTGAGCGCGCTGTACTTAGCCACTGCGCATATCTTGGTTGCCAGGACAACCAGAATACATCAGGAGATTTATGGGGAATGTCGATCCCCAAATATAAAAGGCGTGCGGCCTGCCAACTCCACCAAAGTGCTCAAACAAACCCAGGTTGGAGTATCTTCAAAGATGCCCTAGAACCAGACCCACTAATACAAAGGTATCTGCTACTGAAAAGGAAGTCCACAACTATCTTCACGATACCATGGCTGTGTTCTTCGAGCTTGGACCACCGCTGGACATTAGTCCATGGTTACTCTATGGTCCTCAAAACACACCCATGTATAACGCAGAGCGGGAATTATCTAATTCAAATTCAACAGTTTGGCCATCAGGCCACAGGTCGAGAAGGCGGCCGAAGCTCTTACGCCTATTTCACAATTTTCCGGGCTGTGCATATGTTACTTGCCGTTGACCATGGCTCGCTCACATCATTGGTCCTCTACATGCGCTTCTTTCCGCGGAGCACCTTGACTTTATGCGGGCGAAGCACTTAAGGTTCCGCAACGCGTTCCATGCACCGCGCTTAAAGGGGCTCCGCATTGAGCAGCTGCCCTGACAACGGCACAGCCTACTGCGGTGGGGTAGAGGTCCACAATGGAAGGCACGAAGACGGATGCCGGATTGGTGGCACTTCACAATATTCCCTCCGAATCCACACCTACAAGAAGTAGTCCTCAGGTAAGTTTGCGCCACCATGTACTCAAAGTAGGCAGCCCGTACACATCTTGATACATACTTACCTTTAGGTATCGCAATACTTCCTTAACCGCTTTTACGTGTTTCACTTTGGGGCAGAGGTTTTGAGACTTTGAGTATAGCACATCATAACGGAGCTTAGTAACTTGCCTATTGTTACCTAGCTTCATTAAATCACGCGACTCATCACGCTGTTTAGTTCTTATCGAGCCCTCCGGATGTGCTGTACAGGTTTCTCCACCTTTTGACTTCCGGATTAAACAGTACAAGTGTAGAGTATAGCCTTTTTCACCTTGATGCTAGGAAAGTATCTCTTTCGCCCGCTTAACCTTCCCAGAAACTTGCTCTGTAATTCTTCCTAGCACTAGCACATCATCGTCAAGTAGTGTGAGTGCTTTTTTTGTTCGCTTAAAGTACAAAGGCAAATTTGACTGTAGAAGTATATTTCACGAATCTTGCAATGCAGCAAGCATCTGATGCGAGAATACGCCATGGATGTGGCGCATAATTATCAAGACAAGTTCATTAAAGTGATGCGCTTACAACACAATGCTTCCCAATCCTTCTAACTGAACCCTTAAGCCCATGTAGCTATATCCATTTAATGAGTAGTAATCGTTCAATATCTATTTCCAGAAGTAACAGGACATGAAAGGCTTGAATATCTTCAAAAAATAAGCCGAAAGCTGCCGTTTCAAAGACGTGTAGGCAGCGCTTCCATGCGGCGACCAGAGCCTTGCATCTGCCCACGGTTTACCCTACATATATACCTTGATTATTGTATTACCCAATACCCTTACGACGCGACGTAGTACAAAGCCCAGGTCCAGTGTGTGTGTGGTACCAAAAGAAGGCTCTGGCAGTGTTTGGACCTGTTCCGGCGTGTTTTAGTTCCCTCTTCTCACATTATCGCTCGTCCCATTAACGTCGTTGCATCCTCCTCAACACTCTTTGATTGATGTCGCCCACTCAATCCCCCTCGAAACTCGTTGGTGGTGCTCCTATGCACTCAGCCTTTCGGCACCTGCAGCCCCATGGCCGTTGGAGGCGAACGTGGTGGCAGTCGTATTGAAAGGGTCCAGAGAAACCTTCGGGGCCGCGGCCAGATTCAGGCTCTTGAATCCGGCAAACAACTCCTCCTGCTGCTCTGCCGTCAAGTCGGTGTCTTTTGCGCCCTTGAGGTAGTACATGGGATTCAACTTGTTCATGGTCATGGTCTTTGTGCCGGGCAAGTGGCCATGCCTCTCCTCGTACCACATCAAGCCAATGGTGGTAACGACAAGGAGCCAGTAGACATTGTAGGAGATGACCGAGCCATAGGTGGCGGAGTTCTGCCAGCCGAAAAGCGCGTTGAAAAGATCCCAGCCGTTGTCGAGCTCCGGGCTGCAGCAGTTGACGTGCCACACGGACTTGGTGATATCGTAGGTGCCAGGCCCCGACCCGTTCTCCGTGGCATCGGCGCCGGCGGCCTGCTTGTAGGAGTAAGCCTCAAAGTACCAAACGCCTCTAGAGAACAACCCGGCGGAGATGAGGTACAACATGCAAGTGGACCCCACCAAGAATATCTGCAACGAAACCGCAGAGCCCCCGTAGTAGAGCGCCACGCCCACCAAAACCCCCGCTATCAAGCCGGTGATCACGGGAAGCGGGAAGCTGGACGCGGGTGACTCCAAGCCAACCCCGCCGGCAAACACGACCGCCTCCAAGCCCTCCCTCAAGCACGTGATGAAGGGCAAGATGAACATGGCGTACTTCTTGGTGTAGTGGCCGAAGCCGAACCGCGAGGCCTTGGGTTTCTTGATTAGCGCATGGGCCAATTTGACCCTCCATTTCTCCTTCATCTTGTTGATTCTCAACATGGCTAGGCCCATGAACGTGATCAACACCGTCGCTATCATGCAAAACACGCCTTCCCAAATGTCCTCGGACTTCTCCCACACATTGTCCTTGAGCGTGTAGAACGCACCAATGAAGGCGCATCCCAAAACCAAGCAAAACGCCACGCCGGCGATGGACCCCAACCACACCTGCTTCCGCAATTGTTTGTAGGTGGCTGGATCGTCGGCCTTGCCACAGAGGCCTTGCTTCAAGAACGCCAAGAGCACCGAAACCACCACCACGGCCTCCAAGGACTCTCTGAAGACGACAAAGAAAACCCGCACGTCGAACACGTTGGCCATTGCGTTGCGGGGGTAATTTGCAGAAATAGACGTTCGGTCAAGTGCTGTTCAACTGCGGCCAGTATCAGTCTAGACCGACTAGCTTGGGGTGAAAATGACAGACAAGCACTGGACAAGCACTGGACAAGCACTGGAAGAAAAACTAGACGCCGGGCTTTATATTCACCCCTCCAGAACCGGGCATGGTGTATATATATGCGCCAGTTTAAGAGGCCATGCCGCATGTCCTCATAAGATATGCGAGTGGCCGGGCGGCGTATGGCGCCTTGAATGAGAACGGGAACATACGCAGGAACAATAAAGAAGCGGGCGATCCCGGCCCCAGGATGCGTTGGTGAGACCAGCGTCGTGGCTGAAAGCGCAGACGTAGTGGCCGGACAAGTTGTGCTCATATCACATATATGGCAGATGAGCACCTGGTGGGGAGGGGACACCGAGAGCAGACAGAGGGGAGACTGGGGATGGGGCATGGAAGCGGACGACAAAAGCACCCGCCATTGATATCAAACCCGCTAAATGCGTCTCTAGCTAATAAGTCCGATTGCCGGCCGTTTCTCACTACCCGGTCACTCGCTGAATAGTGGCCAATCACCGGGCGCGACCACCGCCCTGTTCAGACAATGCACCGGGCGCATGAATGGATTGGCACGTGAGCGAGCGTTATCTTTCGAATCAGAACCGCATTAGCCAGTAGGCATGGTGGCACCTGGCGTGAGTGGATTGCGTGCATCAGAGGTACTGTAGCCGCACCTCCTTAGAGAGCATGAGCATCAAGCGGCCGGCTGCAGTGGCACAGCGCGCTGCTGGCCCTGCTGCTTCCCGAAGTCGGAGGCCGAGGCTCGGTCCGGAGTTTAGCATGACTGGCCATTTTGCATGACGCGGTCAAGTCCACGGGGCAGGCCGACTCTTGTCTCTGCTGGCTGAGTTATTGCGTTGGGCTGACCATCTAGGACGGACCGTCTGCCAGAGGTGACCGTCTGCCAGAGCTGGGCCAGAGCTGGGGACTAATGAGACTAATTCCAAGCCGGTAGCCTTTTCCAGAGCTGGAATCTACTTCGTCTAACCATCCCGAATTGTTTGGCCTGCCCATAAGCACGTGGTATACAGTCCCACCTCTACTATGCAAGATCAGATTTGCAATTCAAGTGAAGCTGAAACATTCAGGGCCTCTCGCCTTCTTATTCCAAGTCTATATTTGGACTTGGCTAGACGACCAGCTCCCATAGGGTTTGGGCGGAGACCGATGCATTTGTGGAAATCGAAGGGTGAGGGCTCGGATAGTCGCCCTTGGTCTTCAAAGGGCATGGTTGAGCCGTCGCCGGCAAGAGAATCAGCCGGTCAACCGGTCCAAAGCTTCAAAAGTGCTGAACGTCTATTCCTCAAAACGCTCCTGATGGTCGCTTGGAGCTGGGGCAACAATATCTAGAACCAGGGACTATGCCCTCCAGCATTAGTTTGCAGCTAAAATCCGGGTCCACAACTGCTACCAACCAAAGTGTCCACATGCCTTCATTAAGATTCATCCAAAACACGCCACTGTTTGTGAAAGGCCGCTGAGAGAAATCGCCTTAATTTGTGAGGTCACCGTAAACAGCGCTTGGGGCGTGAGAATAGTCTCCACACTTGCCTTGGACATGAAGCGAGTGTCACTGGGTTTTGTCATTGGCCAGTACTTGATACCCAACCGTACCTTTTACTCTCACCAAACACCAGCCTGAGGACGAGCGGAGCCATGCTGAAGACGAGTCACCCAATTGGCCACGCCTTCCATATTTGAACCATGCATAATTCTGAAGCATATCTTCGGAATATTGTTCCTTGAAGGAGGTGGTTTTCATTAATAGCCAGTTATGTTGAGTATTAGTGGTATTGACGCATTGGCGTGTGTGGAACGTGGCCTAGACTTTCCACAGACCCACTGGTGCCCACCCCCTGGGCGCTACCCAAGCCGCTAGACTTCTCTCAAGATCTAGATCCTTGCCTTCTCTCAAGGCCTAGACCCTCCCTTCCATCAAAGTCGGCGGACTGATGGACACTCGACGCCAAAGACGGTGTGAGAAAGAAGCTAAGGTTAGGCATATGGCCACACTGATCTACACTGGCCGATGCCCGGCCCTGTATGACGCGGGTACAGGCGGTGTTTGAAGGTTTAGCCTAAGCGCATACTCTACGCACAAGCGCTTAGGTCCTGTTTGAGCTGTTGCTATGACAACGGCTCGGCACTACTACGGGCTTGGCTATTGAAGGCCCCTTTCCAATACTTAAGGAAGGCGCCGCCCCGTCCTAGAAAAGTATCCGAATATGTCCACTAATACCAGACCCTCACGAAACACCTCAAGCGCAAACTCGAACAATGAACCTGACGCTGTTCAGCCCAGTTCTGAAGTGCAAACACACTTGAATGATACGATGACGAGTCTCGCTCCCCGGCAGCCTTCAGAAAAGCCGGAGAAACCTCCGTCTGATGTTAAATCTGAGGTTCACGGTCCACACCCGGCCCAAGGCCGCCCCGTGCTTTCCGAAAGAGCACTGGGCCCGTACGTCGCTCGTCTTATTCCGCATCGTAAGAAGGGCAATCCTTTCGATGAATGTATGGAAACCGCTTGTTGCAACTGTTATTATTGCTGTATGGAGATGTGGTGTACTCTCCCATAGTACGGTACAGTTATCAAGTTGTGCGCTAACAACTTCTTCAATTGGGGAACTTCTATAGTCATTTCTTATATCGCATATTGTCAATAGTGCTAAGACCTGCTTGCTTGTCTGATGCCGCTTGTCTTGTTGTTCACTCAAACCAGAGCGGGAACCATTTAAATATTTCAGTTCCGGGCCGCTCGTATCCGCCAACGGAACTTCTGAAACTGTGAATCGGATAATACTGTTCAGCGCTAAAAATGAGTGTGTTTGGAGGACCGTAGAGTACCATGGACTAATATTCAGGGGTGATTCGAGCTCGAATAACACAGCCATGGTATCACGAAGATATACGTGGACTTTCTTTCCATTAACAGAGACATTTGCATTAGTGGGTCTGGTTGTAGGAGGCATCTTTGATGACACTTCAAGCTGGGTTTGTATGATTACTCATATCGATGTTCTTCAACCCCATCCCCGTAGGTTTCCATGGGAGAGCACTGGGGTACGACGGCGTCGGATGCCCACATCTCTTTGAACATTTTTCGAAAAACAGCTTTGTGGGTGGTGATTCTGATCGACTCAAATTCAACGTCCACATTCACGCCCCCTGCAATAGACCGAGAGGAGGTAGGGGTTGAGAGCCCTGTCCAATTCTTCAGCCACCTGCGAGCTAACCTGAACCGGACAACGTCTCTGATGGCAACTTCCAGCCACCAGTCCCTGATCCCGGTGAGGGCATCCACAACTTCCAAAGCCGCATCTTCACCAATGAGTTTAAGCTGGTCGAAGATGATCTGCGGAGCCGCGTAGGCTCCTTCAATAGTCAAATTGTCGGTGGAATTTGGTTTCAACTGAAAGCCCACGAGCCCACCCCCTGCTTGATCATGAAGGTCTTGGCGGCATCGCGAGGCCTCATGTTCTTGAAGCATTCAAGCGCATTCCGCTGCCCGGGTGGGTTGAGCGACTTGAAGAAGACGCAGATGACGGCCTCAACTCCAAGCTGGTCTTTAAGGAGTCGGGCGACCGCAATTAAAGCAATGGCGTCGAGCTGCGGCGGAGCATTCATCTGGAGGGCCCTTTGCCAAAAGAGAGGGAGGAGGATGCGGAGCATTCATCTGCGGGGCGCTTTGCCAAAAGAGAGGGGGGAGGTTGCGGCGCTCCTGAGAGATGGCCACCCAAGGGTAAAAGGCGTGAATATCCGCGATGGATGGATTATCACTTTTCTGAAGCCGGTCCCTGAGCCTCCGCCTCTCGGCGGCACTCGAGGGCAACTTAGTGCGGACCGGGCACCTCTCCGTGTAAAACTTCTTGACCACGTCACCATAGACGTTCACCGGGTGGGTAGGGTTAGACCACGTGTCATAAACCAGGCTTTTCATAAAAAGGTAGGTCTCCACCTTGGTGACGAGTTTCTTTGCGGCCTTGTCCAACCAGGCGCCCACCACGGGCTTCTTAATTTCTGATGTGTTTTGGTTTTTCAAGTTTCTTTTGGATTTTTTTGGATTTTGGGATTTTTTTGGTTTTTGGGATTTTTTTGGATTTTGGGATTTTTTTGGAGTTTGGCAAGTAGACGAAGTAGTCAAAGCAGACGAAGTCACTTTGGAACAAGGTTGCGCCGTTGACGCCGAATACAGAACACTCCGGCAAGGAAGAAGCGGAAAGTCAGGGCCAAAGCCAGTCAGCAGACCCTCAAAAGAGGATGGAGCAGTGGCATAGGCCAGCGACTCCCCCCCTTCCACGGCCCGGGTAACCAGGGGCTCCACCAAGTCCCTGGCGCTCACCAGGGCGTCAAGGCCAGGGTCAGGCCGGACCGTCACGTGGGTGGAGGCTTCCTCTGCTGCATTGGCAGAGCGCGCACTGGAAGTCACGGCCTCCTCCCGAGTCGAGTCGGGGACAGACACGTGAGCAGGACGCCCAGGCAGCAGCGGCAAGGCAGGGGTGACACCACCAGTGTTTATATCCACGTTCAGGGGGCTGTGCTCAAGGCGCGGCGGCTCGCGGGCAGTCCCCTTAGGCACAACACTTTCATCCGAGGCGTCACGGGAGGTTGCGATAGCCCCAGCGGCAGAAGCATCAGTTGACATGTCCGCATTGCACTTCGAGAGGGGAGAGTCAGCGGAGGGTGAAGAAACCGAGCGGCTAGCAGGGTCGGCAAAGGCCGGAATGCCCTGGGCCGAAATATGGCGGAGATGGTCAGGAGGAGGATCAAAAGGAAGCTGAAGCGAGCCGGAAAGCATGGGTAACTTGGGGGAGCTGGCAAGGCGGCAGTCAGTCTCTTTTTTGCGATGTTGTGATGACATGGTCGAGGAAGAAAAAGTGGGAGGGAAAGAGCGGCGGACTGGAATAATCCAGGGGCGCGAGCGTATGGAATGTTGGGCTGACGGAAAGGACCGAGTGATGTGATTGGACCAATGAAGTGAAGGGAACAATGGACACAAGAAATCAAAGAACAATGGACTCAGCAACGGAATTAAACAACAATGGACTCCTTAGAAGAACGGACTAAAAAGTCCAATGGAGTCCAAAGAGGCCCTGAATAGACACGGGGCGTCGCTTGACCAGCTGCAACGATCTGTAACACTTTCAAGCTCTTGCCGCAACATCGTTGCTGCTAATCGATGGCTCAAAAGCTTGCAAGCATCTCCGTCCAGGCCTTTCAACCACGAAAGTCTGGAGCAAACGCTCTTCTGCCCATTGTTCTTCCCTTTGCGGAACATCTACAAAATGTCTTGGCGCCCCTGAAGGGTTTAATTGGGGAATGTTCCCTGTTTCAACACCATTCATGAAGACAACTCACTTGTTCCTGGCAGTGCTTGTTGCCGCCACCACCTACGCTCACACCTCCGAGCAATGGGGGATTTTCGCCAAAGTCGGAGACCGGTTCAAGCCGCTTGTTATTCCCGACCTTGGTGTACTGGATTTCGAGCCTCTCAAATATTCCGATTCGAATCAGAAGCCTACTCTGTTATCCCTTCAAGATGGAATAGCAAAGCGTCCCGGCGGATACGTGGGCATTGTGGGGGACTATCTTGCTTATGGACCGGACTTGTCCCCCAAACCATATAGTCTTGGCCCTGACAACAAGATCGTGAAACTTGATTTTCACCGCTGCCCTAACCTGGGCGACGCTATAGTTGTCAAGGCGATCCCGGACTGCATTCCAGTGGACTTGTACTTGAACAAGCTTGAAAGCACAACGAATGGTGCTCCAGACAATGAGCTAACACTGCCCAGTACTGATCGCTACGTCCCTGCGCCCGACGTTCCTCACACTCTCTTTGTGAAGGAAAGAGAATACTTCCGCCTACTCCATGTTTCTTTGGAAGGAGGCGCCCTAGTCTGGGGAGTTCTGACCCTCCGACCCGTGCGCATGCACTACCAGAACGATAACCTCTTCACCGAGGCCACCGACGGCTCAAGGTCGTTCGTGTTCATTGATAAGGGTACGCTTGGTCTCCTGGATTCGGGGCCAAGGCTTGGAGTCTCCATTGATGTGCATGGAAAAATACGGAATGTGGATGGAAAAATACGGAATGTACAGCTCTACTCATGCCCTAGCGCATATCCATTATACACAATCAGTGTCGAAGATGGTATCGGCTGCTTCCCTCTGGAGGTGTACTATTCGCCGTACGACAAAAGCGGCAACCCCACGCTTCCTGGCAACGCCTTGCCGGAGGCCGAAGTGTACGAACCAGACGTGGAGGAGAACCCGATGGCTTTTTTTGCAAAAGAAAAAGACTCATATCACCCACTCAGCAGCTACAAGGGCTCGGGGCGTTCCATCCAATTGTCTTATGGGCTTCCGCTCCCTCCGATCGAGATCGAATGGCAAGGTAGTTACGCCAGGCCAAGAAACACCCTCATCGCGGGATTTGCAGGGTTTCTAGACAACCAGTTAGTCTTCAGCTCGTTTAAAGATGAGCAGTTCACAAGACTGCTTTTTGAAAACGGAGGGGTGCTTAAAGTTTTCTCTTGCAGCTTGGATACCTCGGGGATCTTTTACATTTTGCGAGAGTCTGATCCCAGCCTTCGGTGCGTCCAAGTGGAACTTTGCGTCGGGAGATTCGATCGAAGAACGGGAAAATATATTCTGTTGAGCGGTGTTCCTGGCCAGGATGATGATGATAGCGAACAAGAAGGGGTCAAGCCGGCCAAAGAGGGTAAAAGTAAAGGCGCAAACGCCAAGCCGGAAGAAAAGACGAGCGAAGCGACTCCAAAAGACAACGAGACATCAAATCCCGAAAACCCTAACCGTGTTCCAGAACTCGACTCTCATTTAAACCCCGGTGAAGGCGAATCGGGCCACTCCGACGTTGAACGCGACACCCCAAAAGGGGAAACTTCGGGTGGACTGGAGGGGGGCAAAGTACCCGTGGTAATTGAGAATGGTGGACCCAAAAGAAAGGACACTGACAAAGAGGGTCTGAATTCTGGGGGTTTGTCTAATCCCAAGGTTTCTGAAATTCCTGCACCCCCTATGGTAGATGTCGCCCAGCCAGGAGAAACGCCTATTCTGCCAAAGATTGATGACAAAGAGCCTAAAGCAGAGGGCCAAGATTCGAATGACCGCAAAACGACCAAAGGACTAGGTCAAAAGCCGGATGTTAAAACAAAAGGTTCCAATGATACGGCTTGGCTTGGCGGACCCGATCTGGTGGGCGAAACAAATGGACAGACGGATGCAGAAGAAACAGAAACAGCAGATAGCAGCGATCGACCTGAAAATGATCATAAACAGGACGAAAGTGAACGTGGTGGACTGACAAAAGAAGAGGAGACCAGGGAGCCTCAGCCGGACAAGGGCCAAGGTGCAGCGGACGGGGGTAAGCCTGAAACGAAGCATCGGCCTGCGAAGCAAAAGCCAACGGGAGCCGATCATCCGGAAAATGGTCCAGTCTCAAACGATGGTAATCAGATGGAATCGGAATCGGACTCAGTTAATGACATAAAGGGACATGAATCAGCGAAGGGAGATGGGCCCGGGGAGCAAGACACCAAGGGAAAAAACCCACCGGCCAAAGGGGAAGAATGGTCGAGGAAAGGGGACTCAAAGAACTCAGAGAAAGAGTCCTCCAATGCACAAGGTTCAAAAAAAAAGGATCCAAATGACGAAGGCACAAGTGAAGAAGGATCAATGGTGGAAGGTTTGAATGAGGAAGACTCAAATGAAGAGACAAATGATAAGCACTTGTGGGATGAAGACTCCAGTGAAGCTTCAAGTAAAGACTCAAGTAAAGACTTAAGTGAAGACTCAAAGGAAGATGAAAATTCAAATGCAGACTCGAAGGAAACTGGGCAGGATGCAGAAGATTCAACAGAACAAAACTCGAAGAAAGTCTCATATGAAGAGTCGAAGACGAAAGATCTCGATACAGAAGAATCAAAGGAAAATGAGTCGGTGGAAGACTATTTGGATGCAGAAGATTCAAGGGCAATTGACTCGAAAAATGCCGCAAAAAAAGACTCAAAAAAGGACCCAAATGAAAAAGGTTTGACTGAAGAAGGTTCAAAGGAAGAACACCCGAACAAAGCCTCAAATGAATCAAACAATGAGCCAAAAAGGGAAGCGACAATTGGCGAAGATATGCAGGAGATCTCAAATGGATTGGATTCGAGCGAAGAAGTTTCAGAGGCAAAGGATGAAGACCCAAGAGACCCACACAGAAACGCTCCGGGTGCAAAAAAAGGCCGCGAGGCGAAGCCTTTTGAGAAGGGCAGAGACAGAAATGCCACTCTTGTGCCTTCTCATATTTTCACAGAATCAAGTAATGACTCTGGATCCATATCCATTACGTCCAGGTACAATTCAACCAACCATTCTATACTTGAAGCGTCCAGATCATCGGAGCAAGCAAGACATTTTTTCTCCCACACGAATATGAGTAGCTCGCTCGAGCTTAACCGAACTTTGGTCTTTGACACGTCCGCTACCAGCTTTCACGAGGCCCCCGAGCCGAAACCTCTGTCTTGTGATGCTGAAATTGTCCTGGGAAGTTTTGCAGATTTCCAGGCCATAAATTCAACAAAAACGGAAAATACCACGGCGCAATGTACCCCAAAAGCCATTACAGCTGCCGCATTCGGTGCCGAGTTCAAACCTGGCGAATGGTTTAGAGAGACACCCCATACTGACGACATCCGCTACTGCACGCAGCCGACCAGTACGGTCATTCGCAAGTGTGATAAGACGTGCCCCCCGTCCGCTGTGATAGTCACCACCCCCACCACCTGGATCCTCTCTGGTGTGCGCCAAGTTCCGGAGACTGGCATGCTTCAGGAGCCACCCAGCCGGGACGAAACGACCAAAATAGCAGCCCTGGGGGCTATGGAGAACGGTGAAGCTAGAGTATTTATCAATGGATCGACCAGTGGGATCTCAGACACCAGCGAATGTGGGCAAAATGATGAACCTTCCAAAGACGACAAGCCAGGCGAGGGCCTAAGCAGACCAAGTGGGGACTCTAAGAAATGCAACGACCACCTGGGAAAGCCGAGTAATGAGACTGAGAGGCCAAGCGCGGAGACGAATAGAACAAGCAATGGCTTTGACCAGCAAAAAGCCGGGTTGGACGTTGAAAGAAACGGTTCCATTGAGCCAAAGAATGGATCAAAAGGTCCAAGCAACGAGCCAGGCAAGCAGAGCAATAGGCCAAACATAGCTATTGAAAACTCTGAAAGGTACGGCGTTGGCTCCAGCAAAAAAGTCATCGGCGACAACGAGAATGATATCACCAAACAAAGTGAGTACCCAGCTTGTCCCCAGCCAGCCACTGACCCAACTTCACACCAGGCACTCTCCCCGGGTCCTATGCCCAGTAACCGGGAAAATCCTTCCCTACTGACACCCTTCAATTCCCTTAGTGACCTCGAAGTCACTCCGTTGGTCAATGGAGCATGCATAAATACTTATTGTGTCTGGTTTCTTGGGCTCGCTGTTATGTTTGTGTAGTCCCAGACTAGTCTTCAGTCTCATACCCATCGTTGAGGAATAGAAGTCAAGTTGTGATGGAGTGTCGGGAAACTGGGCAATCAAGGTTGGATATTATGTTTGGGATATGAGATTCGGCGTGGCCGTACCAAGATTCTTATTCTTCTTCCTTGATAGGTCTAAATAATATCCTTAGTGTCAGTATCGACTTCCCAATGTCATGTTCTCATAAAGAACTCGAGGAAGCTTACTTCACCGCAGTTTAAGGCTCGACGGATATCTTGAATGAACCGCGCAAGGTCCCAGACTACCCGACTGGGTCCGAGGTTACCCACTTGAGAGTTCGAAAGGGACTGGTCTGGTGGTAGCGTGGTCACAAGTGAAACTGCGGAAATCTAGGTTTGTCACTGCTTTTAGTAGGTTTTTGCACTCTTTGACTTTTTTCCATTATGTGTGCCGTTTCCGCCAACTTAGCAGTTTCTGTCGAACCAAACAGCGTAAAAAAGGAACAGAAGCCACAAAATATTCCACACAGGCCCAAAATTCCAGGCGGAAAGTGATGACTTTTATTGAAGAAGTATAAACCTTCGGAAAGTTTCTGTCCTTCGGAGACTGACTCAATGGCGCATATGTGTCCCATCCAGACAAATTGCCCACAACACTTTGTGAAAAAGGTAAAAGCACCATGGAAGAAAGGCCAACAATCGGGAGCTTGTTCTGGGAGTCCCCGGTGCAAACTTATGTGCATTCAAAGCTCCAGCCCTTGTTCAGTTGAGGCTCAAGGTTTGCCCGTAATGAAAACTGCACTCAACATACACGCATGTAGGATGATCTAGTGTGAGAGGATTTTCTGGGTTTGTTCCGTTAGGAGTGTTGGGAGGAGATTAGGTTTTCGCCAGATGAAATTTGGGTTCGTTTTTACGACAATAGCTGGAAAGTACGCTGTGGCTCATTATTCGTATCTTGATAGCGTCAGGCAAAGGATCCGTTTTTTTGACTCTTCTTGTGGGAATGCCAACTTCACGCCCGTGATGCCTTCCATTCTAGGGAAATAGTATCTGGCTTTTCAGTGAGTACCCATGTAGTAGGGTCCAACCCTTTTCGGAAATTCAACAGCCGGATGCAGCAGGTTTCAGCTTAACGCAAAGATTGCCTGCATTTCACATGGCCCGAAGGTTGCCCCTGCTAAATTGTACACCATATGTTTCAGGTTCATGCAGGCGTGCACTTGGTGTATATAACAGGAGCGTTTCCCTCTTCTTGAGACACCAAACTGAGTCCTGCTTTCGTTCTAGCTTGGCTGTACGAAAATTAAAGGAAACGTTAATTTCAAAACCAATGGGGCGAGTACTGTTCGGTTGAAATCTCACAGGCCTGGGGAGGAAGTGTTCTCCCACAAAAAGAGTCTGCAACATTCTGCTGGGGCGACACGAGGAGATCAACAGGATTCGAGCTTCTGAAAGCGGAAGTGGCGGTAGTAGCAGATAGAGGGCAATCAAGGCTGCTACAATTCATTACCATCGATTGGGTATACAATCCAGAATTCACGCCCTCACATTGGGCAGCCACGTGGCTGCAAAAAAGAACTTCGAAAAAGGACATTTCGTGAGCACTCTACAAGGTGCACTACTGGACGAACGCTTCCATGCCAAGGTCGCAAATTCCGCCATGCGCCAACCTGAAAAAAGGTGTCCAAACCGTTCGTTTGTGTTCCGCCATGTTTGCACACACTTCGTGAATCGGACTCCCGATTTGGATAGCAGCACCGAAAGCCTGGTCAAGATTTTCAACCGGCCGCTGAAATAGGCCAAGCGACCGGTTTCCGATTTCAGCCACCAGCTCAAAAGATGCATAGTTTGAAAATTTACCTGGCTTCGCCAGGATTACGAAGGTTTTCCTGAAACCGAGATCGGTGATCAAGTCAAGTGACTCCAAGAAAACTAGAGCCCAAAGAGGCCCTGAATGAATACACCCGGGTAGTTCGTACCGTCTGGGGTGTAGGGAGTTGACATTCTCAAATCACACGATGACGCGGGGCTCTTCTTAACTTGAGGCCGCCAATGGTGAATAGGAAGTGGTGCTTTCGAAGAAGTGCCATCTGGTCGGTTGGAGGCGCCAAGCATGATGCGCTTTGCCCGGTGCAGCTCAGGTAGTGTACCGAAACCAAAATACTTTTATTTGTTTCCTATGCCTGGGAAGTATGACGTTGAAGTTCTAAAGCAAAGGGAACCACGAATGGATACAAAGGAACATATTTATCACCTTGTCATGCAGGAGCCAGAAAAGAGCCACACTGAAGCACTACATGGGATCTGATTCAAAACAAAAAAAGAAAGAACAAGGCTTGAATTTCCCTTGATTACTACAGAGCATTTTGGAAAAGTTCGCTTACACAAAAGCCTTGAAGTGCACGTCTTTACAAAGCCCCACACGGCGGAGTAAGTCATTGACCTGCTTGCATCTACAGAGCAACAAGGAAGTACAAGTTGAGGCCAGAGAAGAAGTACACGATAATTCAGCCGCTTTCCTCAGAAAAGCAAGGAGAGTTAAAGGATTTTCCAGAGCTTTAGGCAAATTTTTCTAATTGAAGTGCCTGCTAAAAACCGGACTGGCAAAATCAACGAAAGGCAGAGTCCAAATTGATGAGAATGCTCAAAGCATCATCTCCTCTTTTCATGCCTGGAGGAGGTTCACACCGATGCCTTGACCAATGTCTCCAAAATACCTGCTATAAACTGCTGGTAAGTGAACACTTTGTTCTTGGCATCAGGCTGGCACGGTGACGCGTGTCGCGAAAATGTGCAAGAAACATGATGATTTAACACCACGTGCGTATTACAGGCCTTCAAAAGATGGAGCACCATTGTCTACAAAAGCCTCAAACGCGAATAAGGGCGTACGTGCAGTCCAAATTTCAATTCACGCTACGACAAGTTCCCGGCCAGCGCTAGAAGTACTGCTAGGAGTAGCGCGGTTAAGACCAAGTCACACTACTCCCAAGAAGGGTTATTCGTGAAGTTCCCCTCGCCTCAGGTGCTCCACCTTCAGTCTAGGTACTTGGCTTTGGGCTTTGAATCCATTGGCCTAGACAGGTATTGCCAAGTGGCTCTTTTGCTCGCGGAGACAGATAGCCAAGAAGCTAGAGAGGATACAACTTGAGGGGAAGCTTCAGCCAAACCTTTTTCCACATGCAAAACTAGGGTGCTTAGGACGCGACCATCAACTTGCAGTACTTGAGGTGAGGGGTAGAACTGGTTAATGTTTTCTTCACGTGAACAACTTTCAATATCAAAGGAGGGAACAATATTGTCAGCGGTTCCCCGTGGTTGCGGAATTTAGTCCCGAATTGAGGAATGGAAGCGACATAAACTACAAATTGCAACAAATAATGCAACGAATAGCGGGTCTCACGCTAAACGCGTCTTTCAAGTGAAAAATGGCTGAAAGCGTTGGCCGTGGGTGCAGGCGGTCTGAACGGGTGTCGACGTGTTTTGTGGCGGCAGTTTTGGCCATTCTGCGTCTGGATTCACGCTATCGGTCGGGTGTGCGAAGGAAGGGGGTGGGCGTCCCCAAAGCTATTTAAAGCGACAGCGCCTCGTCGTTCCGAAGCACATCCCATGATTTTGGCCTTCCTTGTTTTTGCGTTCTTTGGTCTTGCTCGTGCCTGGGCAGACGACTCATTCACATGGGCCTTCTTTGCCGATGTCAATGGATCTTTGGTGCCGCTTTCCGGCGAAACGTTTGAATTGTTCAACAAGAAGCTCATGGTGTTTTCATACTCGGACACATCGCCTGCTCCTGCAGAATTCCTTTTGGAAAAGGAGCATTACGCCGCCACCAGCTACGAAATAAAGCGAAGGATTGCCGGCTTTGTCCGTGGCTACTTGACTTTTGGCTACGGGCTCCGGAACACCTACTTGGAGTTTGATGCCAACCAGAAGGTTGTCAATTACCCTTTCTACTCGTGCATGGATCCCCACGAGCATGTGAATGCTATCCGTTATGATATCGACCCACACGAGGATTGTGCGCCGGTGGACATCTATTTTCACCACTACAACCGGAAAACCGGCGCTGCAGTCAAGCATTATGTCCCTGAGGTTAAGGAGGGCTGTGAGCCCACGCCGGGGGTGGTGTTGCCCTGGCGTTGTTATGATTACCACCCGGAACCAGGGCTAAATGACCCTAACCCTGAGGAAGAAGCCCTCTTTGTTGAGCCTGAGATTATCCTGAAGCTGGTGCACTCGACAAACTTGAAGAGTCTCACTACCCCAAGTTTTCTGGAGGGAGAATCAAGGAATGGGAGTTATTCTTCATTGTTACCAAGTGTAGCGCTAATGTCCGACAAGAATACCTTTAAATGGGACACAGAAATTCCCACGAGTACGGAAATGGAGACTGGGTCGCATCAATCAACTTTACCACAGCCCGTTCTACCAGAGTTCAATCTGTCAACTGAATCAGAGTCAGTCCAGGCTTATTCAATTCACACAGATTCAGCTCTACCATTGTCTTTAATTGTGCCCCAGAACTCAACAGCGCAAGCAAATTCCCAGGAACCCGTTGCCGTGAGGTCTAGACCCGAAGCTCATGCACCATCCATGTCTGCGGAACCCATTTGGTTACAGAACGTATTTCTTGCAGAAAACAACTCCAAGAAGTTTGCGCAGGTTGGTGACAGAATAGGCTCGCCCTCATGTGGCCCATTGGCCTCCAACGTCAGTGCTCTTTCCGCTGCCAGCTCGAATCCGGATGGCTATTCCGACCCCTCTGGACCGCAGCTTTCTAGCTCATTATGCTTTGGGCTGCCAGCTTCCTCTGTGTTCAAGTACACCGCATCTGACCAGCCTACCATGACTCTGGGTGCCACCTGCTACTCCAGTGTTTGGATCCTGAAAGGTACCACGTCGCCCGTCTTGCGTTGCAGCGTTGCAACCAACCCTTTGGACAAAGAAAACGAGTCTTCCGCAAAGATCAACTACTTGGAGAAGGGAACCAATTCTGTGGAGCTTGATGCCACTACCACATTGACGACTACCTTGAATGGAGTTCAGTGTGTTGGCTGCGATGCTCTTTCGGTGGTGTATTTGTGGAACACATACACTGACTACACCACGTCGTGTAGTCAGGGAACCACATTGACCATCACCAGATGTGACAGCCTGTGCTCCCCATTCACCATGACTATCACTCGTGCCACAGTATTGACTGTGTCTGGGGTGTGCATTGTTCCCGAGACCACTGAGGTAGCAATTGCTGATGGCTCCGTTAAGAGCATCCATCATGAGGTTGACGTCATTACATCTGTTGCGCCGTCCAAGAACTCGCCCGGCCAAGTCCCTCGTCCGTCAACAAGTCCTAGCACACCCAGCCAAGGGGGTGATAATACACCAAACATGGTATACACTACACCAGCCAGTACACCCGGTGCTTTCGGACAAACTACAGATTACGGCAGCGACACCAAGCCCAAACCATCAGGCCAAGAATCCATCACTCCTATCACCAATGCGGCTGCAAAGAGTGGTAACGCCGTGTGGCTTTTAGTGCTTGCTGCCTGCTTGTAAGCTGCAGCTTCTGGGACATGAACCCAGAGACACCGGAGGATCGAGAATCATGGTTTCTTCTTCAGACTTGAGAGGTCAACTGTTGCTGAAAAAGAATCCCAATGAATGGGCGTCTTTTCAAATCAGCCGGCGTATGAAGTATGGGCTGATATACGATATCCGGAAAGAATTGAACTCTACCGGCACCAGCACCCTGACTCCGCATAAAGACAGTCAATTACTGCTTTATGCTAGAGGTACATTTGTCCAGATAGAGACGATGCGCCTAGAGTCCGAAGACACGTCTTTCTTTCCCCAGGCTGTGGAGGGCGATGCACCTCCATTTTGTGTTGTGGCGAGCTTGAGGATTATCCAGGCCGGATTCTTGAAAGGCGTCTTTTCCCCATATCATAACAAAAGGTGGATATGAACCCGTGGCAAGAAGGGGGGTGTGTTTAATACCACATCATGCGCGGACCAAGTGGAGATGTCTTTATGTCTGGCACTGGACGAGGCAACTCCCGACTAGCTCGGCCTCGGATTCAGCACAAGTGATTCACTAATAATTGGCGTCAACCTTTTTTACAAGACTGGTTTTATACCTTAAACAGGGCATTTTATCGGCAACATTGATGGAACCGATTAGACGAAACAAGAATGTCGGTTATGCAAAGTCGCTACGACTAGAGCGTCATGGGGTATCTGGAAGATTACTGCACAGGCGTAATCAAACGAGTAAAAAAGAGGCAACTTTGTAAATCTGATGTATAGAAACACTCTTGAAAATTATTCAAGCAAGTGATTGTGTTCGTCAATTGAAGATTTAGACTTTCTACACCATCACGATTGGTCCCAACACCATGGCTTTAATTCGAGAAATTGAGAAAGCTCCAATCATGTGTTGAAGCATCAAATACGCCAGTGCTGGTTATATACTTGATGCATAGATGGATTGCCTAATTTGGAAGGTGTTCACCTGAAGGGCGATTGCGATGAGAATCCGTATGATTTATTCCGCCCCAGATTAGAGGCGACGATTTACTCCAGTGAGTGACCCGAGCTTCGGATGACCACACAGTGGTTTTCAAAGACGCCAACGGACCGTGAGAGCCACGAAGCTTCGTGATGCCTTGTGGACGCCCGTACATCCCTTCTTGAGGCCGGCCGGCCCGTCTGCCTGCTTTGGTGTAATGGCACGCGTGTCGTGGGCTGAAGTAGGTTACCCCTGGCGGAACGCCCAGCGGCTACGCAGTCACTAGGAAAGGGCAGGAGGTCGGAAGAGAAAGGAGGGAAGGGAAGGAAAGAAACGTGGCAGCTCCTCCATGGGTGCTTCCCATGAATGCACAGATGTGTGGCTACAGAAAGAATCGTCGGTCACCCGCCTGAGGCCTTTTTCAGCAAATTGCCGGATCGGAGATCAACGGCCATGTGGGACAAATCAAAAGAAAGAAAAGAAAGAAACGAAAAGAATTGAAGACTGTCAGTTAATCATTACGATTATTTACCTTATGATATAAATAAATATAATCATCATCATTATATCTCCTTTTAGAAGGTAAAAATATAATTAAGAGGTGGCCTCTGGTTATATTCTCTTTTAAAGTTGATAATATGGGCCATATTAAAATCTCTACATTCTGATCAAGTTTAAGTTAAAACTAGTGTTCTTCGGGTAAATTTTATTCAAATTATGACCACGCCCTTGTGCGGGGATAATATCAAGGATGAGATCCATATAATTTGGTAATTATAAATCATCCTTATTATATATATAAATATACCCTACTATAACACCTCGAATAGGTATAATACAAAAATATCTTTGACGTTTAGTTCCCGAATTTGTATATTTTGTCCTTTTTTCCCCGGCCTACGGCCGAGTCTGTGTTATTGATTTTAGCTGTTTGCTTATCCCTATCAAGGTATTGTATTTTCAATAAAGGTATCTTATTTTGAGATCCATATTCTTGAGCAATATAGAATATAGCTTTAAGATTTAGATCCAATATGGGTAGCGCACTACCCATGGATACACTATTGACCTGCGACGTAAGGCTGCAAGGGGAAACCTTCGACAGCCCACGTCGGTAGAGGCGTGTCCAACGCCGACCGCCCACTTTCGCTAGAACGTCGTGGCTTCCTCGACGCAGTCTCGCCGCAGATACCCCTTTTGGGCCACACCAACCCCATCGGGACCCCCCCAATCTGCACCAGCTATCCGACTGGCTGGTTACTCTCCCGTATAAGGGTTGCCAACCAGCTAAGGCGGCTGGTTTGTTCCTTAAAACAGACCGAAGCCAGCGCGTTCGGGCTGGACAGTTTTCTATATAAAAGCCGATGATCCCACTTGTTTTAGGGATTATCAACGAATACACCTTCTCTTAAGTACTTGACGTTAAAAACAACTACAAAAGAACATAACAAAGATATATTAGTTTTAATATATTATGATTAACTAATACGCTTGTTATCTCCTTGATATGTATCAAATTCATTAACTGCAACATGTTCAATTTGTTTAGAAAGAAATTTTAAAAGTCATAATTCTTTTACTTTATCGCTTTTATAATCTGCTAAAATTTTGCCACACTAAAATATCATTCTACACCGCATTGAAGAGGCTACTAGGGTGCTACCGTGGGTTGTTAATTTCCCACTTGTATTTCAGTATATTAGATATACAGGGACATGTAACTTCGTATCATACAAGACCACCGAGCCGGTTTTCCGCGGTGGGAGTGCTTTTACATGTCACCCCTTCCTGTTGAAGACCAAAGACTGAGCGGGTTATACTTAGCCACTGTACGTGTTTTGGTGTCCTAAAGCGGTGAGCTGGGCGACTAGAATACAGATATATTGGGTGAATGTCGATCCCCAAACATAAGCGGCTAACAGCCTTATAACCCTATAAGAGTAATCATACAAACCAGGTTGGAGTGTCATCAAAGATGCCTCCTAGAACCAGACCCACTAATACAAATGTATGTGCTACTGAAAAGGAAGTCCCCAACTATCTTCACGATATCATGGCTGTGCTATTAGAACATGGACCACCACTGGACATCAGCCCATGGTTGCTCACCGGTCCTCCCAGCACATCATGTATGACGCAGATGTGGATCCAAACTACGGGTTATGAGCCCTGGGACCTTATGTCGGTAGTTCCAACAAAGTTGTCATCAACCACAGGTTCTTCTACACTTATGACTTCCCAAACCTGCACATGCTCGCAGTCGCCAAATTTCACGCCAACGTCAGGGACATTAGGGCTGACGCATTTAACCCACGTCTACTCACGCGTTAACATGGGTGCTACTTTAAACTGCGCCACACGGCTTAATGCAAGCTCCTACTGTCTGGAATTTATGAGCAATGATCATACAAGAAAGATGGGGTCAAAAGAGCTATTAATGAAGCGTTCTTATATACCAAACCAATTGCAGACTCGTTGGTACTAATAGCGCTCTATGTTGATGACATTCTAGTCTTAGGAGGAACCAGAAGATGAAAGTAATTAAAATTGGATAATGCCTAAAAATTATAGGCTATGTATATGAAATTACATGTATAAAATTCTTGCATATAGCAAAATTTAAATCATAAATTAAATACCCGGCCCACCGCCGGGACATACAGAGGTGTCAAAGACGAGGGAATGGTAAGCGGGCGCTTCAAAAAGAAGGATCTGGGAGAAGCCGAGAAATGTCTTGGCACTAACATCAATGTGGGAAATGCTTATACTAAACTACATTTGCATGATTGCATTACCCGTGTTAGACTCCCCTTGGGTAGTGTGCTACCCATAGGTGCTCGATTTCTGCGACGGCTTGTACGGTTTCATCTGGCTAGCCGCGGTGTGAAGAACGCGTTGATTCCAAGCCTCAGCCATATTAACTTGACAAAGTGGTAACCTTTTATGCAGTCAAGCCCCAAATCCCGTTCAAGAGCTTCTGAATAATCTTCCCAATCGTCAGTCAGCGATATGGAGAGTTCGTTTGAGATACACTGCCAAATAGCTTCCTACTCAAAAGTGCTTCACTCCCATATTCTCAAGACAGATGAGCAAATCGCATCTTTGAACTCCAATATCACTTCCTTTGCACAAGCTCAGAATATAGGCGATTTAAATAACAAGAGCGTTGAGGACCTTGATGATGCGTCACAAGATGCAGAGGAGGCCGTTATCGCGGCTTTGGAGAGAGATAGACCAAGCTTGATCATGGAGATCCAAGAGCAAGATTTCGCCCAGAAGAAACTCAAGGATATGATCGACGAAAGCAGCAAGCTTATTCATGCGGTTTCTCAATTTTACAAGGATATAAATGCCAATAGTGTTGGGGAACAAACTGCGCGGAGAGAGAATGACTCTTCGCAGCCAGACTTGTTGCGTGAGACCAAGCTACTAGTAAGAGCAAATATCAGCGAACTCAAAAAAAAACTTTCAAAGCTATGTGACTCTATCGAGCAGCTAGTTCTGCAAACCCAATTTGACTTCCTTGAATCCCCGGATGCCCAAGAGAAATTGCGCACTTTAGTAGACGCATTGAACGAAGGATTCGACTTCCTTCTGAAAGTCACTTGAGACTTCACTTCATGATTGCTTCTCCTCAGCACTGTCAGAATCTCGTCTCGGTGGATCGTCGGGTGTGCCATGCTTCTCGTCGTAATCGCGACCCACATGTCGGACCTTGCCTCTAGGCTCGGTCCGAAACGCCCTGCTTCCCTTCCTCCGAGTTCCGATAAGCCCTTATCTCGATCAGGCTCATCCGGTCAACCACGCGGCACGACTAGCCCGATTAAGGCGCTATCGCCCGAATACGGCGGCGCAGACGTGGCCGACATTACTATATAGGGGTCCCCTTTGTTTTACGCATCATCAACAAATACATGTCTCTTAAAGCCTTACGCCCAGCCGAACCTGACAACCCGCTTTCTGCTGCATTTTGGGATGTCAAAAGGAGGAGCAAAACAGTACCAGCGGACACAAGGGCTTTGACAAGATCTCGACTGAAGAAGACGAAGAGTCAGTCGGCTCAACAGAATTTAGATCAAACGTTGGCAGGTTGCGTAGCTGCCAATACTGCTCGGTTCCATGTAAGCTATGTGGTACTGAAACTCGCCCGACTCAAACGGACCCCAAAGTGAAACACATAAAAGCGGCAAATATAGCTTCACGGTATCTAAAGGGAACATCAACACTAAAACTCATCTGTCACTCAGTCTCATAATCTGTAATTCGGTACTTCCCCATTCGCATCGTAGCTTGGATGACCCGGTCTGCCATGAAGTCACTCCTTGACTTTAGTCACAGTCAATCTCCTGGGAAATTCTATGGCTGACTAATGCACGTCCGCTCATATTCCTGTCTTCCGCGGTCATACCGAGAAGCCACTCGGGAGGGAAAACGGCTCATACACTATCAACGAGGATTCTTTCTGTGCTAGGAGTTGTTTTGTGTAATAATGGAGTATAAGTTGTAGATAAGAGGAAAGAGAATTGAGATAGCCAAACACATGTAAATATTAGGGCATGAACAGGGCATGCTTCCAAGTCTCTATATCTGATTCTGCAACTGGCAATGATTTGGCAATGATTCAATAGCTTGGAAATAATAGGCGAAATAACAAGGCAAATTGTACATCCCCAGGATGTAATCCTGAAAACGGATGGTGCTAAGCGTGATACTTATACTTTACCTCTTTTTAATTTCAAAAAAGAGAGTAAGCAGGCGTGGAGGTTGTGTAGAAGCTTTACTGTGAAGTGGAGTGGAACTGCCTCCAGTGCAGATCTTGGTGGTCGTAGCAAATATTCAAGTGGGAATTTTGAAGACTGAAGTGGGGGAAGGTTCCATGTCAACAGTGAATGATCATGGCTCAGTCGATCCTAACCTCCAGGCATTGCTGTTAATTAAACATTTCTGTTTTCGGGAGAGAACGGAAACTGGTTAAAACTCCAGTACTTGGATATGGAAACGGTAACGTAATGAATGTGAAGACGTTGGAATAAGTTCGGGAAAGAGTTCTCTCTTTTTATAACATTCAACAACCCTGGAAATGGATTAACCAGAGATAGGGTTTAGGAATGGAACACCTGCGAACATTTTGTAGGCCAGTGCACTTATTACAATCCTTGAAAATTCACCTCTGTCCATGCCAAGTCGTACTCATATCCGCAGCAGGTCTCCAAGGTTAACAGCCTCTAGTTGATAGAGTAAAGTAGTCAAGGGAAGTCGGCAATAATTGATCCGTAACTTCGGCATAAGGATTGGCTCTAGTGGTCGGTCGAAATTGAAAGGGTTGTTGACTTGGCAACTTCTCGCTTCGCTCGACAATCGACCTAACTAGAACTGGAACGGACTTCGAAATCTGACTGTCTATTTAAAACATAGCATTGCGATGCTCACAGGACGTTGACGCAATGTGATTTGTGCCCAGTGCTCCGAATGTCGAAGTGAAGAAATTCAATCAAGCGCGGGTAAACGGCGGGAGTAATTATGACTCTCTTAAGGTAACCAAAGGACCGTTTCGGCTGTGTTTCATCAGGAGCAAATCCTTAACCTCATCCATTAGCGGAGAGTGGCCACTTGCACCAGGAGCATTATCTGATCCGGGATTCCATTGAATGCAGGTTAGTATGGATGAACCTTAGATATGTGAAGAACACCAATTGCGATGTCGTCATTTGGATCAGGCTTCAGTCATGGTAGTATTGCATATTGGATTGAATGGTTGGACCTTTGAGTGTGATGGAGCGTTAGTGGACTAACCGCGCGGCCTTTTGCATAGATTCAAGACCGTGCGGCATTTTGCATTAATTGACGCGGAATGAGATACAGTGCGAAAGAGTCAAAATTTCCCAATGCTTTTTTATTAATTGAAATCTTGGAAGCTTGCTTATGGGCTTGGAATTCAATACTAATCTTAACTTAGGAGATATTCGAGAAGGAGTTTTGGTATCAGAGAGGCTTTCTTCGTGCTCACGCATGGCTCCTGGCAGTTGTATACAGGCGCGGGGCGAGAACCGCTGTTAACTTTCAGACTTCCAGCCAAGTATAAACACGGTGCCGGTGGGTGTATTACTGAATCTCGTGAAGGAACTGCTGACGGTGGGACTGGTCCCTGTTATATAATTCCCTCTACGAGCTTCTCGTATAGGGATCATACGATGTGTCCTATCTCGTACCCGAGAAGATGAAACCGTACCTCCCAATCTATTTATATCTCCTATCGTATCCGAGACCTCCCCGATCTAGCTATCACGCACCGGTGTCTATCCGTAAGCGGTATGGGGACTGGACAGCCCACCATCACCTGCATGCCGAGGAACCGTCACGTGCTAACAACCGCGGAGGCCATGCGAAAAAGTCACTTGTCGACTGCAGGAGATCACCGTGTAGAGAGGGTAAAATCTTGTCCGCATTGAAACTAGGTTCACTAGGTGCACCGTAGATTAACCATAGACATGTATCCAGAGGAAAATCTTTTGATCCAGTCATAGTATTTATAGTATCAAAGGGGTACAGATGAACCTCAACATCAGGTTCAGTTACACTTGTATCATCTATAGTGGGTCTGGTTCTAGGAGCCATCTTTAGTGGTGTCCCTCCTTGGTTATTTCGATTACTGTTATAAGGTAGGCGAGCGGTGCGCCTTATATATGTGAGAGTTCTCCTTCAATATCTTAAGAAGACCAACTCACTTGTTTGCTATGCTGGCCTGCTTTCTATCACGTGACATTGCTGCTGCACGTGATCGGTCTGAGGTAGGTCTTCAACACACCGAGGCGAGGCATCCACAGGGAGTGGAGATAACGTGGACCAGGCCTATATCCGTTGAAAGTCACCTAAAACCAATCGTTGGAATTCATATCCCAAGTGACCGCCCACTGCGAAATAACGAGACCTTTTTTGAACACGTTTCTTGGCCCGGGCCAGACCTGGCTTGGCGTGTTGGGGTCATCCTTCGCTGGCTTTATTTGTGCCCGTTATGTATGCCAGGAGTTGCTCGGATGGAATCATCCCGGTGGCCTAGTGATACAGGGTGGTACCATAATAACTAACGACGCGACCCACGATGACGCGCCCCACGATGAATAGGATGGACCGTGAAAGGACGGAACGAAGGGCCTGTCTCTTATCAGCTCCAATGCACAAGCTATTCATCAGGGAGAAGAGCGTCAGGCTCAACATGATTGGTGGGAAGTTTTGCTTTTGAAGTACAAAGACATCATGATCGAACGTGTGTCCCTGGGTCGGGTGCTCGAGCGGAGTTTGCATGGCCCATTCATCGTTTTTCATCGAGTAGCACGAGTTGTCATTCACTACTACTGATCCTTGGAGACCTTCAAAGAGGCATGCTCTTTTGCCACAATGAGTCTCATACTCACACCAGCTGCAACACGCCCTCATTTGGGCCGTGGCCGGCTGGTGGGGAATTCGAAGCTGCCTGACAGCGTATGGCGCAAGGGGGATATTAGACCATGGCTCCCAATTGGCCGCAAGCTAGGACCTAGAAACAGTCCCGAACGTGGCTGACCAGTGAAATGCGTCGAGGAAACCCCGCCCGGTCAGGTTATAAGACATGCTTTTTGCCGTCTCTTGACACTCGGCAAGAATACCCACCAGATTTTGTGTTGATGTACTTCGATGGACGCTTCCTCCTGTACTCACGTGACGCTTGGTCTCTCCTTTCAACCTGCGGTAGCCAACTGTGTAGAGGCCACTTCCGACAGTGCGCCATGCATGGGTGAATTGGTGGAGCGCACGTTAACCACGGACTAAGTTTCAGCCGTGGTCCAGGTTCGCATAGGACGTCACATCGTGAAGATATGTGCCCTCTCAGTCTCTGGTCTCCAACAGCCTGCATTCCTGAACGAACCTGAAACATGCTTGCAACATGCACGGCGTTACCCGGCCGGATACCCGCCTCTATGTATCCAATGGGATCGTTCCCAACAGAGCAAGCATATTCAATCTTCTGCCATGGGTGTTCGAGCAAATGACTTCTCCATTAATTGATGGGCTGCAAAAACCAGGTACCCCTGGCAAAACACAACCACACAACGCAATCCTACAACCTTGGGTGCATCCATTATCACTGACAAAAAGTTTAATAGCTTAAAGACTGGCAGGTTTCGAAACGACGCTGCCTCGTGCCAAAAAGAGCAAATCGAAAAAACCTGGACGCATTTCGGCATGTTCAGGTCCGGCGTTAAAGCCTGGTTGAGTCAGCCTTGCGACTACATCAACAAAGAGGCAAGCACAAACAAAAACGCTCCCACCGGCTTTCTTGACGCGCCATTGTCATACGGAGTCATGCTCGGCCTTGTGACGGTATTGGTGAGAGTCAGAGTGCTGGTCTCGTCGGGTTCAACTGACCTTGTCTTGGAAGAGCGGGCGGAGTCTCCAGTTGATCTGGCTGCTTTTGGTTTGGGGGCAACAATACTTTGCTCTTTGGAAGCGTTGTCTTTGCCGCTCGAACCAATGCTTGGCCTCTTTTCCGTGCCGTGCTCTTTCCCTTTTCTGTTTTCCTTGTTGGCACCGACTTTATGCTCATCAGAACTGATCTCGTGCTTTCGAGATCCAACTTCTTTTTCAGAACTGCTTTCGTGCTTTCGAGATCCAACTTCTTTTTCAGAACTGATTTCGTGCTTTTGAGATCCAACTTCCTTTTCTTTTCTATTTCCTTGCTCAGACTTTACAGGCTGCTCACTAGAAGCTTTGCTTGACTTGTGATCCTTGGTTGACTCAGAAGATTTTCTTCCTTCGGCGGACAGCGGTGAAACGCTATTGGGTGCATTGATGACTCCTCTGGCATCAGTCTCAACTGCGACTTGGACTGCCGTGGCCGCTCCAACACCACTGCGAGTAACTCCCTCAGCAACAGTCTCGGGTATAATGCAAACACCAGGACAGGTAAACATGGTGGGGGCGGACACCGTCACCATGGTTTGGCTGCACACATCCTCACACTTGCTTATGGTCAAGGTGGTCTTCTGCGGGCAGTAGGTGGTATAGTCAGTACAGGTGTTCCACACAACCTTTGTGGCCGCATTGCACTCGTCACAGAAGGTGGTAGGTGACGCAGCTCCCCGAATAGGTCTGGCGTGTTGCCCGGAGGCGTCTGCAATGTTCATGTCCCCACACTCTGGGCAATCACCACCACGGATGTTGGTCACATGTGTCCGATTTGTCAAGTGGAAGATATCATGAAACCGGAATTCAGAGGTGTTGGAGACCGAAAAGTGGGTGGAGTTGTACGTCCGATGCATTCTCGTGTCCGAGAAGGTCACATTTGAGCCTTGAGAAGTGCTGGAAACGTCCGATGCACCATGGACCATGTCATTGATTTTGGAATTGGAGAATCTTGATCCGGAGCCTCTAGATGCACCTGGAACATTAGGAAGAGCGTCAGTGGCAGGGACATCCTTTGAATGAGCCCCGGACTCGGCCTTGTGGTCTGGTTTGGATACTGAGGACTTTCTGACCTGGGAATCGTCTTTTTCGGGTACAGGAGACTTTTGACCAGGCTCTTTGTCTTCCCCTTCCGTTGGGACATGTCCCTTCTCTGGCTTATCCTTTTCCTTGGGGTCTTTGCCCATGTCGCCATTATCTGTGGGTGCATGTTCCTCCTCTGGGTTTTTCTGCTTTGGTTCAAGTTCTTTATCTGGGTTCTTCTGCTTTGGTTCATGCTTCTCCTCTGGGTTCTTCTGCTTTGGTGTATGTTCATCCTCTGGCCTCTTTTGATTTGGTTCATGACCCTTCTCTGGCTTATCCTTATCCTTGGGGTCTTTGCCCATGTCACCATTATCTGTGGGTGCATGTTCCTCCTCTGGGTTCTTCTGCTTTGGTTCAAGTTCTTTATCTGGATTCTTCTGCTTTGGTTCAAGTTCTTTATCTGGATTCTTCTGCTTTGGTTCCAGCTCCTCCTCTGGGTTCTTCTGCTCTGGTTCAAGTTCATCCTCTGGCCTCTTCTGCTTTGGTTCATGACCCTTCTCTGGTTCATCTTTTGCCTGAGGTTCTTCGCCCTTGTGAGCATTATCTGTGGGGGCATCTCTCTCTTCTGGACTCTTCTGCTTTGGCCCATGTTCCTCTTCTGGACTCTTCTGTCTTGGCTCATGACCCTCCTCTGGCTTGTCCTTTTCCGCAGGGACATGATCCTTCTCTGGCTTGTCCTTTTCCGCAGGGACATGATCCTTCTCTGGTTTGTCCTTTTCCGCAGGGACATGCCCCTTTTCTGGCTTGTCCTCTTCCGTTGGTTCATTCCCCTTGTTATCACCATCTGCTGGTTCATGTCCCCCTGGCGCATCACTCATATTTGGACGTCCCCTCTCCGGCCCGTCGTCTGCCTTCGGTGCTTCAGGATGTGAATCTTGACCCGTTTCCCCACCAGGCGAGACGCGTTCGTCAGTACCTGTACCTTCTGAGGGACTCGGGCTTCTGTGTTTGTCTTGGTCCTTGTCTTCGGGGGTGGGAGCTTTCCCCTCACTTGGCTTTGGGCCATCAACAGGTCCGACAGTGCCAGCCTTTCCGGAGCCATCCGACCCATTGTTGTCTCCTCCTTCCGGCTGATGCGGGCTAAACTTCATGTATTCGCCCGTTTGTCGTTTGAGTCTTCCAACATACATGTCAACCTTAGAACAAGCGACACCGCGTGGCGGGGTTTGCACGATATCAAAATATTCAGCTCCATGGATATCACAAGAAAAGAGGTCATGGCCTTTAAGCATACCATTGTCATCCAAATCCACCCTTAACTTCTGATCAGCGTGCAGAGGGCCTAACGCTAACAAGCCAGCGGCAAAGCCCACGGGTTCAGTATTGATGGTGTTGATTGGGACGGCACGATCGCTCTCCAACTTGATCTCAATTGGAGGAGCCAAAACACCGTACGAGAGTACATTCACCCCCTGGGAATTAGCGGCAGCGCTGAGTGCATGGTATGTGCCTCCGACCTTGGCAAAAAAAGCCAAAGGATTGTCATGAGTATTCGGCATGTATACTTCTGATTCCGGCAATGCAGAAGAAGCGTCTGCCTTGTTCCCAGATTTCTGATAAGGCGAATATGTCAATGTGAATCTCTGGCAACTTGGACCTTCTGTATGCCTGATCTGGAGGATACCGGGATGAGTAGTTTTGCATGCAAAGAGCAAGCCGTACACGGCCGGATCGTCTTCAGGTAAATCGACCCGGAATGGCGAGCTTGAGGAGGAGTGTACAAGCTTATTCGCTTCAATGCCCACGTGCCTGTGGGCGGGGTCTTTTGTGAAGAAGACGCCATTTTCATAGAAGAAGCGCTCGGGATGAAAGAGCTCAGAGATGGTGACAAACATCGTTCCCTCCAGAGACGTGACCACCGGCTTCGGACCACTAAATTTCGTACTCTCTGCAAAGAGGGTATGCGGGATGTGGTCAGCGGGAACGTATAAAGCAGGCTCGACCGAAAGGTCTTGGCCTAGAGAAATCTGCCCGGTTTCCCCGTCAAAGGGAGAGAGGAATAATTCCACTGGATCACACGCTTCATTATCTTTCATGTGCTGGGATATTTTGCCACTCTGGGGACAAAAAAAGACATCAAGATGGACCAACTTCAGTTCTGGGTCAACAGTCCAAGCTGCTTCTTCCAATTCCGGGCCATGAGAAAGATACGCCTCATTGAACCCCACCACCCCACTCCGAGTTTTTGCGCAGAAGATGTTTTCCGACATCTTTTTCAACATCACCTCTGAGGGCTTCTGGTTTGGCCAGGGCTTAAAGTCGGACGTCTGAGGCAGCTTCTCATCATACCCGAGCGGCATATACTCTCCACCGGCCTTCTTTATGTAGAATCCTTGCGGTTTTGGAGCTTCAGCCCGAGCACCGGCGGCGGCCAAGGCTGCCACGAGCAAACGTGATATTTTCATGGATGGTTTCCAAGGGGAGCGAGCCCGGAGGCTATATACTGAGCGGTGTGGCGGAGCGCCAAGCAGGCCAGATAATGGCTGGAGTCAGGCAGACATCCTTCCAAGTGCAGAATCCAAGCCGCTGGTCCGCCATTCACGAACACACTGGACAATGCAGCGCTCATTCACTCATATACGCACACCAAGCCGCAGGCAGCTGGGGGAGGCACTACCCTTTTGGGTGGCATTGTTTTCCCAAAGAGAGCATGCTCTGTGTTTACCTGTCTTTATGTTTTGTTGCTTATTGGAGCCATGGGGGACACCAGTGGGCGTGGGGAATGGCCAGAGTGATACCGGTGCATATAAGCATGGCTGATGGAAACTGCCAGGCTCCAGGCAGGTTCCAGGCAGGTTCCAGGCAGGTTCCAGGCAGGTTCCAGGCAGGTTCCAGGCAGGTTCCAGGCAGGTTCCAGGCAGGTTCCAGGCAGGTTCCAAGGCCCACTAGCAGAGACGGCCGGCAACTTGGATCCTCCTGTTACGGGACCCGTCAAAAAGACAATGGTGGCTCGGCCTGGTGCGGCCTGGGGTGGCTGCAGGAAATATGAGTGCTACGATTCACGGCGTTTCCGCAGTGTGCATGCGGACAATGGACGGGAGGCTATTTTTGGACAGATTGGGGTCAGTGACCAAAAGACCCTGTTTGGCTGGTGGCTGGTATAGACATGTTTGCATTTATGGACAAACGGACAATGCTTGTCAGGTACAATGTAGACCCCAGAGACGGGGACGTTTTGCTTGGTGCCGTGCAGACAAACTCTGGGCAAGATCTTCCGCCTAGGGCGTGGACAGGGCTGAACCGGACGGTGAAGCCCAGTCGTTTTCTGACGTGCAGCAGAGTCGAGAAAGAGAGCTACTGGGGAACTTGGTCTAATTGGTCTATTTACCTATCCTTGCACGAATCCATGTGTTGACACCGGACGGTCATGGCTGCGCGACTGCATATAAGATGCCGGTATAGTGCATGCAGAATTACAGGCTGTAGAGAGGGTAAAACTATTGAAGTTGTGACTCCAAGCACCCCAGTTGACCCAGGTACTTCAAGCAACCTGGTCAGCCCAGGTACTTCAAGCAATCTGGTCAGCCCAGGTACTTCGATATTCAGGTAATTTATCGATGGCCACCAACTCTGCGTGCCTGGTTCCGTTGAGAGAGCGATTTCTATTGTTGCACCTTTTTTACCTCATGTACTTTTTATTGAAACCTTCCAGCAATTCTTCGTACTAGTGGTCAGCACCTTGACTTGAACCCGTGGCCATGTTTTCTCCACTCGAGTATGTAATCACATCTCCAACACTTTAAAAGCCTTCTATCGTCATACTTAGTAAAAACGGAACAGCCAATTAAAGCGTTTCTCTGTGTTCAAGTCCGCGACCTCCCCAAAAGGCCACTCCTCCTAGCCTCGGGAGGAGCGTGCTTAATGCTCAGCCATTAACCTCTCTCCAAGGCAGACCGCAGTTTGAGGGGGATCCTGAAAACCCTTTAGAGCACTGAACACTTCGATTTAGCTAGGCCGCGACACTTGTGCTATCGACATGACGGAACATAGCGCGCATGCTCCACTCATTGTCATCCCATGGAGGTCTTCGTCGTCCCATGGAGGTCTACCATGCTGCGACAGTTCGAGATCCTTGTATGAGGTATGACTTCAATCGGCTAACATCGGAGCATTTCCGCTTGCACCTAGCTCCATCACTTTGCGAGTGTCCACTGGGTCAGATCCGGTTGGGGTCAGAGCCTGAGACATTTTAAGGGCGTCAACCAAGTGGAAGGAGTTGAGAGCAGCGGTGGAGCTCTCGCCAGATACTATAGGTTGAGCGATTTCCAATTCGACGAAAGTTTCGGGAGCACAGAAGCGTGCCAGGTGAAGGAGAACTGCGAGATGCGATTAAAATGGTTGGGGCATTAAAACTAGCTTCACTTGGTGCACCGTAGATAACCTTGGACATCCAGTGGTGTATCAAATGAATCGGCGATTAAGTTTAAGTTATCAAAGACATGCGTATGCACTTCCTCATCAGGTTCAGCTACACTTGTATCATTAGTGGGTCTGGTTCTAGGAGGCATCTTTGATGACACTCCAACCTGGGTTTGTATGATTACTCTTATGAAGTTAGCAGGCAGCTTGCCTTTATACTTGGGGATCGACCTTCACCCATAGAACACATTGTGTTCCAGTCGTCCCCGCACGTCGCTTTAGGAAGCCAAAAGGACATGCGCAGTGGCTAAGTGTCTCATCTCAGTCTGGTCTTCAACACTCCCTCTGAAGGTCTATCTCCCAAATGACCTAGCAGACATGGTGTGAATGGAACCTTTGCCAAAGGTTCGAAGACACCTGGTATGTTTCGACCATGCGTTGACTTTGCGTTGACTCTGCTTTGAGTCGTCAGAACATAACTGAGATGGATTGATGAGAGAACGAACCTTCCTTGCTGCTTTAAAGTGTTTAATCCTTGAATCATTGAGATGTCTTGAGACTCAGAACAATGCAGGGACTATCACTCATGTCAAAGCGAACAGCATTTGCTATGAATAGCAAATTTCCAATGACAGACCTGTATTCAGTCTCATCACAAGCCTGCTCGTCTTCATCATTGGTGCTGTTCTCATTGGACCAGCAGGTAGCCTCGATCTCAAATCTTTGAGTAATTCAATAAGAGCTCTCGATGTGATCTTGAAGATGCACTGTTGGAACCATATCCCACTTCGATGTTTATGCCTAGAAATCTCTTGGCTTCTCCTAAATCCTTCGTTTCGAAGGCCCTGCTCAACATTTCCTTAGTTCTACACACATCCCCAATGTTGTCCCCAAGCACAAGTATATAACATAGAGTGCGGTGAGTACCATCGAGGATTTATTCCGGTGAATGCATGATTCACTTTTCGCTCGCATGAAACCTCTTCCAATGGTTTCATTTGACACTTGGTTCCAAACAAGTGGAGCTTGCTGCAGGCCGTATAGAGAATGGTTGAGTTTCAAGACATACTTACCCTTTGGACCATTTTCAGGTTACAAGGGGAACCCAGGTTGATTCAAATGTCTTCAGAAAGCCTTCCGGTTAGAAAAGCTGTTTCACGTCCATTTGATTTATCATCAATTTGTGGTTAGTGGCAGCAACAGAAAGTACCCTTAAGCTTTCAAGGAATGACAGGAGAACAGGTGTCACCGTGGTCAATCCCTTCAACTCGATTGTAGCCCTTTGCTACAACTGGAACTTTGTATTTGCCACCACCCTTGATCGTGAAAACCCAACGGCATCCTATAGGTCTAGCTGCTGAGGGACAGAGAACTGGTGAGAAAGTCCCATTTCTCTCTTGCGATTGCATTGCAGCCTCACAAGCTTCTTTTTAGAAGTACCAGTCATATATCCCCAGAGCTTCAGCGATATTAGGAATTTGGTGTGTAGAGTCGGTACGTGCTCTCACCAATGACACCGTCGTGCGATGTCTTGGGTGAGAGCTTCCCTCGGGAAGTTGTTAGAAGATTCATCGATGTTATTTTCCACCTCTCATATCCGGGGTGAGTACCCTTCAGTCCGATGGACATAAGAAGAAATTCTTCCTTGGGTGAATGAATCGTTCGCTTGCGAAGATTCAAGAGGATACTCAGCCATTCTCCCTCGGGAGGTGAGAATAGCAGCAGACATTGACTTGTCCGCGGAGAGGGGACTGCCAGGGTAACTCTCACAGGAGGAATTCGTATGGCCGTACGAAGCTCCAAGAGCACCACTACTGTTTAGGCAATCAACACCCGAGACCTCCAGGGTAACGTTGGATTGCAGCTGTGTGGGGTCGAAAAGCGGCAGGAGTAGCTTTCGACGCTTGTGGGTCTCTAAAAAGCCGCAAAGACCTGCAATTCCTTGGGCGCCCAGCACAGCGAACTTGTTCAGAACCTGCGGATCCAGCAGAACAGTAGTTGAAACAAGTTCAGTCATCAGAGCATGCGGCAGTGCAGCTCAAGACTTGTTAGTGACTCGGGGAAACGGGAGGGTTTCAGCAAGCTTATCCAGCTCTGATGCTGGTAAACCCTGGCGCCGCAACGCTCAAGTCCTTCCACTGTAGCCCCGGCTACGGCAGGCATTTGAAACATATCATCAATTGCTTGAAAAATCTGTTTCACGCTATTAGCGTTTAAGCGCTTCATTGCAGGAGGGGCTTTTATGCCGCCAGGGATATTCAGGAATCCCTCATTGCGCAATATATCAAGTTTAGACTCCAGAATATTATATCACTTGAAATAATATTCATTGTCAAAAACTCAATCTTGTGAGGATTCAAACACATGCATGGGATCAAAGGTAAAGAATTTATGCCCGGCATGATGCTCGCTGGGGCCAAGGTAGGCACGGATGACCAGCAAGGCATCAAGCTTGTTGGTTCTAGGTTCGTAATGAAGGAGAACGCTAGCTGTGCAACCGAATGGGTGTGACTTCTTAGGGGAGATACCATTCGCACCATTCCAAGGTTGGAGCGGTGTCTTGAATTCCAAGATCCCTTTTTGTGTTTGATTAGAATCACGGCAGCCATGCGAATGGCGTCGGGCCAGAAAGTATGTGGAACGGCTCCTTGGAGGAGTACTTCCTGGCCGGTTCCTGAATGGTGCGATTCTGCCGTTCAGCGGTACCATTCTCATTTGATGAGTGGGTATTCGTAAACTTGTGCAGGATGCCTTTTTCAAAGAAGTATGCTAGCAAAACGTCATTGCGAACTCCAGGCCGTTGTCAGTTCTTACCGAACGTTGACAAGGTGAAGATCCTTGCTGTGAACTTCTATTCACGGAGCGTAGGATCGCTTCAGCAGCATGCGACTTATGAAGTAAAGGAACCGCTGCGATGTATCGCAAGAAGCGATCGACAATCGTGAGGAAGAAGCACGATTTGTCATAGCCGGGTGGGTTATCGATAGGACCACAAATCGCAAGATGCAATAGCTGACGAGGACCAGTGACAATAGCACCGATGGTGCTTTCAAGGATGGCCATTTTCGTTAGAACGCACGCCTCCCAATCAGATGATTTGATATGAGTAGCGGTACGTGCGTGGTTTCCTAGATGTCTGAGAGCATCAAATGCTTGAGCACTAGAATGAACGAGCCTATCATGGAATTCCCTCGATTCCAGAAGGGAGTTCAATGTGATGGGCATGACATCAGTAACCGAGGCTCCCATAGCACCTTTAGTGGACATTGTTGTTCTTTCGTTCGTTGGTAGTCTCCTGTTTTGCTTCCATGAGACCCCAGGTATCGAGACCCGCCAAAAAGTCTGATACAGCTTGTTGGATGCTTTGTGGGCTTTCCTCAAGCTGACGAAATCGAAGAAACCTTCGTAGCATCCACGAAAACCGCCTGGGGTCGAGGTAGCGGAAATCATATGGTGCGGAGGCGTCTTCGCGAAGTGTTACACAATTGAGTAATACATCTCAGGGGTGTAGACGCCCATGGGCGATGACAACTTCGTTGGAAGGATCGAATTGTAGTCGCTGAGGCCCATAACCTGTTGAGAGGATAATTCCAACATCGTACATGTGAGCTTTTGGGGGTCCATAGATTAACCACGGACTGATGTTCAGTGGTGGTTCAGGTCCAAATAAGCAGACATTGTATCGTGAAGATATGTGTGGACTTCATTGGGAACAGATACATTAGTGGTAGCCTCAGTGATAGGAGGTAGATGCACCGGCTTGTTTGGCAATAGTTGTAAAGAAACCTGCGAAGTCAGCGGGGAGCTCGCCTTTTATATTTGGGAACCGACATTCACCGATAAAACACGTGTTGTGGTTTAGTCGTCCCCGCACGCCGCTTTAGGAACCAAAGGGGCGGTATATGCGCAGTGGTTAAGTGTAGCGCGGTGTCAGTCTTTCTTCAACAACACGTGTAGAGCTCTGGTAGCCTTTCTAGTGGGGTAGTAGGACCACTTAGTGGTGTCCCCAGCTTTTTTGGTTGCTGTTTTAGAAACAGCGAAAAGCGCCCCTTAAATACAGGGGAGTGTCAATCACAGAAGCGTCTAAGACTTCCATTCGGTGCGCGCGCCGCATTAGGAAAGACCCAGCAGCATGATTGCTGTTGCTACACTTGTGTTCTAGGCGCGCATCATACGGCCTTCCCTCTAAATGTAACTATTTTGTTTATAAAGTTTGTTTAGTGCCGAGACAGAAAAAAGTGTACGCACGTCTAGAGGCTAGGAGTATTTCCGCCGCACTGGAGGTCACGTGGCCTAGGCCTGAGTCACATTAGTCTGGAAGATTGGTCAGATAATTGACGGTTGGAATTCAGAGTCACTAATAGCCACCCCCGTGGAAATACACTACCCATTTTGGACAATATGGTTCAAGTATTTTCTAGAGTTTCGGACTTGTATGGCTGGCTGCGTAGGTGCTCTGATCGACGCTTACACTAACAGAGAGTTTGAAGGGATCATGGCGCCCCACGATGAATAGCAAGGAGGGAGGGACCGAGAAAAGCACGGAGGGAACGAGAGTACCAAAGGACTGGCCGTATTGGTAGATCTGCAGCTGGTACTTCCCCAGTAGTTTAAAATAGCAAAAGGTGAAACAGTTCCAAATAGTGAAACAGTTCCAAATAGTGAAACAGTTCCAAACAGTGAGATAGCTTAAAAATTTCGAAACAGGAAATAGCTCACAACAGTTCACAGGCGGTAGGATGAGCGCCACCGTGAGCCCTTAAGGCTCGCGCGGAAACCATGAACTTGGTCCCTACATGTCCTCTGAGCTCAGCATTGAGAACCGGGTTCAACAGGTGGAAGAATATCGAACCGGGGGGCGATCGCCATGCCGCTTCCCCTGCCCTGCCTCTCCAGGCACAACGTGACCACCGGGAATTCACGGTGTGGTGTACGGATGTGGCGCGGCGCCGCCCAGTGTGTTGAAGATCAAAACTGTGCGCGCTATGCTTAGCCACTGTGCATGTCTTGGTCTCCGGACGACCAGAATACAACAGGCGATTTATGGGTGAATGTGGATCCCCAAATATAAAGGCCAGCTGCTTGCGAACCTCATAAGAGTAAGTATACAAGTCCAGGTTGGGGTGTGATCAAGAAGCCTCCTAGAACCAGACACTAATCCAATGTCTCTCCTAATGAATAGGAATTATCCTCAATATCTGCAAGAAGTGTTACACGTTAGAAGTGTAACGTGTAACACTTCTTGCATGCCGATGAACCACTTCGGAGCTAATGCAAAGTTGTCGGAGCTAAAGTTGTCGGAGCTAAAGTTGTCGGATCTAATGCAAAGCTGTCGGAGCTAAACCAAAGTTTGTCGTCGGAGTTACTCAGTGCAAAAGGGCCAGAAGCCATGAAGTGGAAGATTCAAGGAGGTGACTCCTGCGAGTATTGGAAAGGCGTCGGAAAATCAGGAAATAATACGAGGATCATCTAGTATCTGTCTTTGGAATAAAAGAGAGATATGGTCACCGAAGTTCCGCAATTAAAGAAGTTGTTGCAAGACAAAACATTGCAGAGTATGCAAGTGTATACTGCAAGTCTCAACGGTATCTTCATGATACAATGTCTGCTATCAGAGAACGGACCACCACTGGACATTAGTCCGTGGTCACTCACCGATCCTCCAAGCACATGCATGTATGACGCAGGATAGGAAATATCCTCTCTGAGGGCAGTACCTTCGGGTATTGCCCCGGGTAGTGCCCACGGGTATTACCCACTATGACCTACCTTCCCAGCGGCCTGCTCACGTGCCAGGCTCTGGCGCGAGTCAGCGTGAGGCTGTGGGTTGAGGTGCGCGGTTCTATAATAGAGCGTGGCTCTTTCTTTAACAATCATCAGATGCGGACCACTTGCGGGTGGATTTCGATCTGTCCGTTTGTGAGTCGGGATGTCTGATGATGGTTTTCCTGGTGGTCAGTCTTTGGCTGGCTGCTCGTTTGCTGGTCCGTTTATCAGACTGTTTATACGCCCTGCTGGGCCTTTTAAGGCGGTCCTTCTCAAGGGGACGAATTCACTGGACTCTCTGCAGGTCCATGGACTTGTGGACGGATCTGGTGTGCGTCTGAAGGGTCGGACTCGCACATTCTTTATGCGCGGCTGAACCTGTTACCCCATTTTTCTTCGAGGGCGCGGTTCTCGCGTCCGGTTCAAAACGCTGTTGGAGGTTTCAACCAAAGTTGCGTTTGCAGCGGCGGTTTTCTCCAACCCCCACGTTTGTACAGTTTATAGTCCGCAAATGCATATCCCCCACAGAGTGAATGCCCGAATCTGCAGTCGAGGAATTTACACCAACGGACCACTTTGCTCGTTGGTGTTGTAATCCACAACTTACTTTCCTGTATTTTCGAGATTCAGAGCATGGGTTGAATATCTTCATGGATTACCCATGTCACATGCCACATGTCACATGCACCAAGGCAATGTTTTTGGGGTTTCGGTGGGCTTGTTCTGGAGTTCGTGATTGTCCAAGGTTGAGCGTGCCATCGAAAACCTGGCTGAGGTGTTGAAGGTTTCCGGGACCCCGGTCATTAGCTGAGTATTTGATAATGTAGCGTGTTGGTTATTTGGTCTTTTGGTCTTTTGGTCTCTTGGTCTTTTGGTCTCTTGGTCTTTTTACTGTTCGGTCTTGGTCTTTTGGTCCTTTTCGCGTTTCTGTCTTCTTCTAGCATCTTGGTCTTGGCGCGCGTTAGTCTTTTTGGCGTTTTTGTCTTTCTCGTAATTTCGGATCACACCTCTTCTGGCGGCGGAACCCACCATTTGCAAAACTCTTGGGACCGCCACCCTGCCTGGGCTCATTGAAACAACTACTCCAGCTCAAGCACTCAAAGTGACGTCTTGTCACGCGATGGAAGAGTCCCTGGTGGGGCCACCACGGGATGTAAAGGTGCGCAGTGGTGAGATTTGTAATATACACTCCCAGACTCTGGTATGGCTCTCCCGTTGCCGCTAACAACTCATTCAGGGGGTTCGTAGTCTTACTTGTCTCTTGTACTACGAAGACATAAGTAATCGTCGTACTCACTTCCCCGATTTTTTGCACCCATATGCTTCAAGTGCCACCATTTCTTCGGACATTTCGTGACAACAGTCAAATGGGTGCAAAACTGCAAAACGCAACACCCAAAAGGAACTAGCAGGTCAAACCGAAGTTTGCGGCTTCATTAGGACAATCAGTCACCACGTAAAAAAACCTCGAAAATTGCCCAAGCGTCTAGACACCGCCGTTATGGGCGCCTGCCTCAACGGTGCTTGTGCTGCTCCGGAACCATCACTTCCCAAATCCCCACTTGGTGAACTTGCACTAGCAGCTTCAAAATTCACTTTCCAGTACGTGACGATATGTTTCAAACTTGGTTCAAGTACCTTTGGTGGGTAGACTTTTATGTAGTTTCCAGAGCAGTCACTGAAACAGAAGGTCGACACTTACGACTCCGTCAACTTGTGACTGTGCCTCTCTTTTCACAGAGTCGGTGCCATACTTTGCTCCCCACGTCGCAGCTCTACAAAACCCCAGGCTGGTGAACCAAACACTTGGACAGGATTTAGCTGGTGTAGTTGCATGTGACCCGTCACGGGACCAGTCTGTCCACCCATTCGTGCAGTGTAACATCCAGAACAAGACTACTAGAATCTCACCTCGTGTAGCCTTTTCAGCCGAGATCGTGATATTTTCACCGGATCCTTGGCTAGAAACATAACCACCCAAGTCCGCGCCTTTGTTACCGTTTGGTCCCGCTCTATGCCATACAAACTCTTTGCCAAATTGGGCCAAGTTAGTTTGGACTCCGTATAGGAAAGAAGCGTCATTCTCCGCTGCATTCTCTGAGAGAACCGCGTATGATCGCATATGATGGGTAATTTTGCCATTAGACATGCGGTCTTCATGGGACATTACCCGTCGCTCAACACGCCGCTTAACAAAAGCTTCAAAATCTACTCCTTTAAGAATCCTTCTGTCGATGCAACAAGAGCCTTATTTTGGGGGAAGAGTCACTCAAGGTCGAAATTCAGTCCGACCCTTTGCTCCAAATACCAAGGCTTCCGAACATCCGTTTACTTTCGATTAGTTTGTCAATAGAATGTCGGCCATTTGCTCAACGATTAGTGCACGCACACCTACTGATCGACCTCTGTGAAACCAGAAATCGGACAGATGTAGAAACATCTTTAAAAACTGCTTACTATTCAGAAGAGTTAGCCACAAAACTCGGCCCCTGCACTACTTTCACTAGGACTCAAGGGTGCACTCCGCAAGAGCTTCTCATGCATACCTTTGAGGAGTTTACTCGGTGACAGTATTGGTGGGAACACAGGCCACTTGCCTGAGGCTGGAGCGTTCATAGTCTAATTCTGGGTGACTTTGCTATTTTGTACAAGCCCGGTCACTGGCGCAAGAGCGGTATAAGAAAACCTGCCTTGAGGGGGTCAGACCGAACACAAGACAACTTTCCTTTTTTGACGTTGGAAGCGGTGAATTACGTGGCAAGGATAGCTAGTTGCATCGCATGCTTCTGGACGAGACTCCATTGTCAAAGTCAACATCTACTTCACTTGGCTTCTAGACATACTTCTTTGGACAATGAAAACTCTCCTCGGTATCTTCACCGAAACCGTCAAGAAACCGAGGAGACGGTTGAAATTTTGTCAAGTTCGAGCAGAGTCATGCGTCACCACCAGAACGAGAAGGGTAGTAGCAAAATGCCAAAAAGGCCCATGCAGCAACACTCATGATATATTGCCTGTACCCTGCACCACCACTGGTCGAAGGTTGTGGCTGGAGCACCGACCCGTGCTTGTTTTGGTGCCTGAAAAAGACGCAAAAACATGTTCGTATTGCATTAATTAGGCTCACTAGTCTGTGACGTGACAGAAGTCAGCCTGGAACCTTGCTAGTGCGCACGGCAAGTACTTGCAGACATCTTTGGATGCAACGACGAGCGGTACGAGGGCCAAAGGTGTGTATTGGAACTCGGCGTTTTTAGGTAGCAGACCCGAAAGTGACTTTGCTCCACGCGGGGCTTGTTTACAAGTGGCCACGGTGGCAGTACTGGACTATATAAAAGTCCGCATTTGCCCCGGTTAATCCTCTTTTCGTAAGCCTTCAGTTTCTGAAGGTACTGCGAAAGGAATATATATTGATTCTGGCTTTTGAATAGTAACTAGCAAGATGGTTGGCCAAATTTTTTGCTTAAAACTATGGGATAAAATCACCTTGCTACAAAGAAGGCAAAGTTTGGGTCGCTTCGAAGGTAGTAGACTAAAGTATGTGGTTTCTTAGGTACTAATAACAGGCTGGATTGTGGAAACATCTAGATTGTGGATACTGGAACGCCAAAGTGAACCTTTACAAAATATCGCATTTGAACAAGGGAATAGAAGCCGCAAAGCTGGGAGTCCCGAACCAACAGAGAGAGGGTCCAAAGATTCTTCAGCGGTGCGGTTACTATCGTGTGAATTTCAGAAACCGGGTTGCGAAGACCACAGAGTCCCAAGTGGGTAAAACCACGGTGGACGACTCTGCAAAGCCAAGATAGTTAACTTGGAAACGAACCAAAAGGCAAGACCATGTAACAATTCCGGAGCATTGAGAGTATTCACAGCTTGCAACCCTTCGAAGGTGGTACTCTACACGGTGTCAGGAACCACACAGAAGCGATTGTTGACCAGAAATGAACCTACGGAGGTGACAAGATGAAATAAAGCAGCCGTGGAGGGAAAAACACTGGCCGCGGAGCATCTTCAGGCCAACGTAGGTCTTTAGGAGTCCTGTTGTTGGATGGGTCACCTTGAGGATGCTTCTCTGGGTGAAGGAGAAGTTACTAATGATTTGGTTGGTGTCCTGGGACATGATGTGACCCAGAAAGGGTCCTCCAGAGACCTAAACGAGCCAAAATTGTGAATGCACATGAAAAATGGGAGTCTCTCAAACCCAACGTCGTCAGATTGGCATCATCTTTCTGGATGACTGCAGCGCACAGGGAAGGGATTTGGATCATCCTCTTGGGATCATATCAAACAACTCGCCACTTCAAAGAGTGTATCTCGAAAATGTGGTACCGATCTTTCATTTAAAGGTATCGAGAGTCAACCAATAGGACGGGTGAGGTGTTTAAAGATGGATGTAAAATTTATCATCGTTTGACGCATCGAAGATTGATTGCATTCGTACTCTACGAGCACAGCCTGTGGATGACGAGAGGGTACCAAAGACTTATGCGGAGGCTATGCGTCTGAAAAGCAGGAGGTCAGCAAAGAGGCATGTGAAAAGAGTGTTTGCGCTAAAGCATAGTGGCTTACACACGGCAAGGCTTGTGATCTTGGGGAACTTCCAGAAGGGAGGTATTGACTATCAGGAACCATTCGCACCTATGATGAGGCGGAGTTTAAGAATGGCATTGGCTATGCAGCGAAACAAGAATTGGCGTGACACAAAGGGACGTGGAACTGCGTTCTTCATGGGTGCTAGAAGAAGAAACCTACATGAAACAGCCGGAGCGCCATGTTGACCAGGAAAAGAACACTTGTTTGACTAAGAGTCATTAAGGGATTGAAGCAAGCTTTGTGAGTGGGGCATAGAGTGATTCACATGGTAATCATGAACTTCAAGTCTGAACAATAATTGGTTAGCGCTATAGTACTTTTATCAGAAGGTAATCTATGGCCCGAGGTGAATACCCGCATTAATATCTATCACAAAGGACCTGATTCGGGTCAATTCCAAATCCCCGTCGTTTGTTGGCTCCCTGATTTCTATGACTCATCAGAATCATGTACCGCATACTAACGAAGAAGCTCTAATCATCAACTGCATATTAATACCTATACCAATCATATCTATTGAAAATATACTTCACTTTGAGTCAGTATGAATTTAGTGTTGTACTAATAGTAAGTTTTTAAGATATTAACTGGAGTAGAAGCACAATCATCGGTATAGAGCTATACTTTAAACGGTCCATAAGGTATTGTTATGCAAACTGGTCAGCCTATACATATATACGTTTCAAAACAATAAGATACCAGTCTCGGGCCCTCCATGCTAGGATTATGCGCAGTATGGGGAGGTGCTGGAGATGTAGACGGCCCTGGTCCGGGCGAGTGTTTGTTGTTTCCGGGCCGTCTACGTGGCGTGTTGGAAGTGCTTAAACAATGTACCAGAGGCGCCCCAAAAAAGACGAGACAAGGCCAAACATCGCCGCATTGTTGCGCTTGAAGCAGTCTACGTACTTGTGACGATCATACTGTCCGGGGTGTTCGGTTAGGCTCGGCAATTCATGCCCAAAAGAGCCCTGCCTCCAGGTAAGGTCTAATCTCGAGCTAATATCCTCGAGTCCGCTTGGGATTATAACTAGTCATCACTAGTGACTTCTTAGTACCAACCAGTACCACCACGGTTGTTTTGGCACCGGATACACGAGGGTCTAATCCATGCTTATTATAGGGGCAACGGAAAATATCAAGAGCCATGGCATCGGTGAGCTCTAAACCTGCTACTTGTGGCCTAAGTCACCATTCCAGTTTGCAGTGACCTTTTGTATGTCCCTTTTTCTTGGCATGGAAAAGATCGAGCCACGCAAACTAATAGCCATCAATGCGCTATTGTTCAGCACTAATGATTTCGCTTGGCTCTTTTTGATGGGATTTTCTTGGCGAAATTTTGGCGAGTTGCTCTCGCCAGGTCTTTTTGGCGGGTCAATATATAGTTGCGGCGGGCCCCTCATAAACTCACCAGATATGAGGACCATATACTTGATCCAGACAGCCTTCGTTGCTACCACTTCTTGGGCCACGCTGGAGGACTCTTGGGCCACCCTGGAAGGCCCCTGGGGATTCTTTGCTAGGGTGGGGGACCGCCATATCCCCCTCAGTTTCCCCGACCCCCACGGCGAGGATTTGCTCCCTCTCCTGTACTCCGAGGCCACACAAACTCCCACGCAGGTCTTTTACGTTGATGACAAAGCAACAACCGCGGTTGGATTCGTGGGCGTTGCCGACGACTTCTTGGTTCATGGCCCACAAGTTTCCGCCACCACTTTGAAGCTAGGCAGCAACAAGTGCTTCAGCGCTCCTAGCTTTTTCCGCTGCACCTTTCCTGGAGTTCAGCTGCAGCTTATCCAGACCAAGCACGACAGCAATTGTGTTCCTGTGGAGATATGCCTCGAGAAATTCGACAAGGATGCGGGCCAAGCCGAGGAAATTCCCCCCCAGTCTGAGTACTACACTCCGGATGCGCACGTCCCCCACACGCTCTTTGTGGCCGATGGGACTAGCTTTAGTCGTGTTAGTGTTTCGCTGGATGGAAGTACCTTCCAGAGGGCCGTTTCGAGCTTGAAGCCCGTGCGCGTGTACTATAAGGACCATAGGCTCTTTACTCAGGACAGTGTCACGAGGTACTTGGGGTTCCAAAACGGCGTGCTTATGCAGACACCGACGGAGTACTCCTCGGGTCGGTTTAGTATCCACCAATCGGGCAAGATTGTCGGTACAGACTTTACGTTATGCGAGACTGGAACACGCTTTATTCACACGCTATATGAGGAGAAGGAAGAGTGCCAGGCCGTGGATGTGTACCTCTTCCCATACGACAGACTGGGCGAGGCCACGATACCGCAAGAGGCCTTGCCGGAAACGGAAGTTTACCGACCACAAGAGCCGCCGTTCCCGTTTGTTTTGTTTGCAAAGGTAAATGGCACATACCATGCGGTGTGCGGCGTCCGTGGCCTCCATGGCACTGAATTTGAACTGTTCACGTATGGATGGCCAGAACCTCCGCTCGAATTCGACCTAGGCGTGCACGCTCTCTCGAAAAACACAGTCAACGGTGGGTATGCCTCCTTTCAAGACGGCGAGTTTGGCCTCCGCTATAGCAGTCCGCAATATCCATATGCGTTGGACTTGGATCAAACGGGCAGGCTTCAGGACAAAGCCTTTTACTCATGCTTGGCACATGATGACGGGACCTTCACCATTCACACCACACGCTTATTAGATGGTTTCTGTTTGGAAGTGGACATGTACTTTGGGAAATACAATAGGGAGACACGCGACTACACCGAGGTATCGTTCGGGCAACCCTTGCCAGCGAATGGAACCCAGGCAGATACTGTGATTTTGTAGCTTGACGGGCCTTGGCAAACCTCCGCGTACAAGTGCAGATGATCCGTGTTTGAAAGGTCTTTTTCGAATTGTCATATCTAAGCACCAGATGGTACTAATTATCTAACACTAATCAATATACTACTGGTGATACCGCTACTGAAATTAAACATTTGACAGCAGGTTTTGAAACTTAAGCATAGACTAACTGCCTTGATTTAGCTGAGATCACTTTAGGTAGATGCAAGGTTCTTTCTGCTCGAAACTAAATTGATGAGACCTTTAATTTGGAAAACTTTTGCCCCGGGGCCATGATGTTGTCCAGCTTCCGGCGTGCCGAAATATCTAGCATTGTGTATTATCACCTGCCCGCATCTTATTGGAAAAATACTTAACTCCTCTCTTTATGGTTAAATTTTCGATATATATGCCCGCCGGAGGGACAGCGGCCGAATTTCCTCAATAGCCATGGTTACAATTTTATATGAAAAAGGAAGAATATTGTAAAGCGGAATACGAGGATGTCTCCTAGTAGCACTTTGTTGATATCATCCTGTGACTTGACGCGAAAGGGTCCTTTGCAGCCGTTTGCAGCCACGGTCCAAGGTGCAAGTGGCTGCATGTACGGCGCTAATCATGACCAACCTGGCTTTGCCCAATTTGGCTACGCCCTCCTGCCGGTTGGAACCAATTTAATTCTTCTTCCTTTCGTGCTCATATCTACCAGTATCTTTTCTCCTGCACTCACTGCGTCGTAAAGCCCGAATTGCCCTAGAGTTCCTTGGTGCCGACATATCGGCGTATCTGTCTTTTCTTTTTCGATACGCTTTGAAACACTATCTTTTAAAGTTGTTCTAAAGTCAAGTACTGAAGAGAAGGTGCATTAGTTGATGATCGCTACAACAAGAGGAATCATCCAAACTTATATAGGGATGAACTGGCCCACCCCGCATGAGGGGTTGAGGGCCGCATGGTGAGACGGGGGGTTTGTCTGAGCCGGCATGTGGCACAACGGCGCCATCTTTGGTTAAAGTGGGGTGTTGAGACCCGGCTGGACCGTGTTAGTGACCCAACAAGTCCCAATCGGGCTTAGCCGTAGATCAAAATGGCACCTGAGGTGGGATTGTTGAAGGTTAAGGACCGTGCGCTTACTTGGTCCTTAAAGTGCAAAATGCAGTTGTTTAAAAAGTGGCCTAATACTTAGCCTTCTGAGTTGTTGAAGACCCACTGCAATATTGTAAAAGGAGAAGGGTTTTATAAGCTCATAAAAGTAATCGGAAACATCACGGAGGCGAAACATGTCCAGAATTTCCACCATTTCCACACCCACAAGAGACTCTTCTCGTGTACAATAAAGTGAAAGATCACAAGAATTCTTAGAGTCCATTGAAGATGTCTGCACATACCTCTTGAGAGTTATGATGTACTCACCCATACTTCGGCACAGTTATCAATTTGTCTGCTAACAACTTCTTCAATTGGGGCACTTCTGTAGTCATCTCTTATATCGTATATTGTCAATAGTACTAACATCTGCGTGCTAGTCTCATGCCTCCTGTCTTGTTGTTTTTCAAACCAGAGCGGGAATCACGTCCTTAAGTATTCGTATCCGCCAACGGAACTTCTGAAACCCGACTTGCAAGCTAGGAGTACTGTTCGTCATCACGCATGCATAAGCCAGATCCGGTCATGTTTCACATCTGCAGCCAAAGTATACCTTTTTGGCCTGCGTCTGTTTCAGCTGCATCATGTACCTCGAAATGAGGTAGCTCTGCGCTCAATCCGGTGTCTTTCGCACAGTGCGGTATATACCTTGTACAGGAATCACGCGTGTTGAAGACCTCAGATCGAGCACGTGCAGCAATGTCACGTGATACCAAGCAAGCATGGCAAACAAGAGAGTTAGTCTTCTTAAAACAGTGAAGGGGAACTCGCACATATATAAGGCGCACCGTCCGCCTACCTTATAACAGTAATCGATACAACCCACGAGGGGGTCCACCAGAGATGGCTCCCAGAACCAGACCCACTACAAATGATACTAGTGTAGCTGAACCTGATGAGGAAGTCCATACTTACCTCTTTGATACCACAAACTTAATGCTGATTCATTTGATACACCACTGGACACATGTCCATGGTTGATTAAAGGTTCTCTGCAAACACCTAGCTACAATGCAGATACGGAATTATCCGCTTTACAAAGTACGAGACTGTATATGAACACGCTCAACACGCGCTACCCATTGTGGATATAAAAATTTGGGTTAGAGAATGGAACTTTGATTTCACTCTAAGAACCATATTTGCAAATCTAAAAAAAAAACGGTTCCTATGTAAATAAGTAGGATTACTTAGTAGAAAGTGACGTGGTTCCGGCTGTGCAGAGTATAATTTTGCTCTTTCAGCTTGGTGAATTCTACAAATCTTCTACTTATTCTTCTTCCAGTCTGTACAATACATATACATGTCTGTAATTTTCCTCTTTGGAAATCTCTTCCTCCTTGGTACCTATGGGACCTTTACTTTTGTCATATTTTGTAGAACATCACCAGTTTACAACTTACTGTTGATTTGAAATTCTAAGTGAATTCTTCTAATTGTTGTAGCACCATAATGCTGGTTTAGGTTTATTTCGTAATACTTGAAGAATATGTTAAGTGAATACTCGGCCTAGAGCAGCAACAAGAATCACAAAAAAACCCGCATAAATCAGCATCTATTCTGTTAGTTCCGAGTGGTTTGCCGGTACCTGTTATGAACACTGGTCAGCCTTATACATGAACACGTGTAAAGGCAACAAAACACCCTTGTCATGACCTCACTTCCTCCTTGCTGGGATCAAGCGCAGTGTTGACTGGAGGTGCCGGTGGCTTGGACGGCTCAGGTCCGGGCGAGTTTTCTTATTTCCGCGCGGCCTAACGTGGCTTGATGGATAGGGTTTAAACAATATACCCAAAGTGCCCAAAGACAAAGACAAAAGTCTAAACCCCGCCGCATTGTTGCGCTTGAAGAATTCTACGTACTTGGTCATACAGTCATACAGTCCCATCTATTCGGGAAAGCTCGGCAATTCATGGCCAAAAGAGCCGTTGGCTCTTTGTGAAGTCCGATCCAGGCTAACAACCCGCAAAAGGCTGCTTGGGAATCCTAGCGATTCGTCAATACTACCAAATTTCCTTCACTAGTGACTTGTGGTTAATACCAACTTGTACTATCACTGACGCCGTTTGGCATGGGCTTAATTTACCCGGGGTTGCAACCCAGGATTATTAGAGGGCAACGGGAATTATCCATGACCTGCTTTGAGGATGCTCTAAAACCTGCCATTTGTGGCCCAAGTCACCACCGCAGTTTGCACACGGGTGAACACTCGTGTGCCCCAATTTCTTGGCATGGAATTGCATGTGCACAGCAGACTGATTGGCATCATAGTGGTATTGTTCACTACTAACGATTTCGCTGGGCGTTTTTATTCCGTTGGGCGTTTTTATTCCGTTGGGCGTTTTTATCCCGTTGGGCGTTTTTATTCCGTTGGGCGTTTTTATTCCGCTGGGCGCTTTTATTCCGCTGGGTGTTTTTTGTTGGGTGGTCTTTTCTTGGCGTATTTCCTTTGGCTAGATACAGCTGGCTGGTCTTCTTGGCGGGTCAATATATATAGTTGCGGCGGGCCCCTCATAAACACACCAAAAAATGAAGACTTTCTACTTGATCCAAACCGCCTTCGTTGCTGCCACTTCTTGGGCGACCCTGGAAGGCCCCAGGGGATTCTTTGCCAAGGTGGAGGACCGCCATGTCCCCCTCAGTTTCCCAGACCCCCACGGCAATGATTTACACCCCCTTCAGTACTCCGAATCCACTCAAAAGCCCACGCCAATCTTTTACGCCAATGCCACTGCAAAAACCTCGTTTGGATTCGTGGGCGTTGCTGAAGACTTCTTGGTTCATGGTTTAAACGTCTCCACCGCTTTGAAGCTTGGCAGCGACAACTGCTTCATCTCTCCGAATTTCTTTCGCTGCTCGTTTCCGAAAGTTCGGCTGCAGCTCATCCAGACCAGGCAAGACAACAATTGTGTTCCTGTGCAAATTTGCCTCTTAACATTTGACAAGGATACGGGCAAAGCCGAAGAAATTGTCCCCGCACCCAAGGATGTCGCGCCGGTGTCCGAAGAAAAAGCCTCCGAGTCCAAGGGAGACGTCTTCGAGGCCGAGTATTATCCCCCCGAGAACGAGATTGACTTTCCCGAGGCCGAGTATTATCCCCCCGAGAACGAGATTGACTTTCCCGAGGCCGAGTATTATCCCCCCGAGAACGAGAACGACTTTCCTGAGGACGAGTATGTCCCTCCCCAGCCCGAGGAATACACCCCGGACGAGCATGTTCCACACACTCTCTTTGTGAACGATGGCTTTGGTTTACGTCGTATCAGCATTGGGGTGGACGGACGTACCATCCAGAGGGCCTCACCGAGCTTGAAGCCCGTGCGGGTGTACTATAAGGACCACATGCTCTTTACTAAAGACAGTGTCACGAGGTACTTAGGGTTTGAAAACGGCACGCTTGTGCAACTCCCTATGTACTCTCCGCACCGCTTTGAAATACTCCCATCCGGCAAGATTGTTGATACATTATTTACGTTATGCAAAACTGGACATCCCTTTATTAGAACGCTAAATGAGGAAAATATACAGTGCGACAGGGCGTCGGTGTACTTGCTTCCATATGATACACTGGGCAACCCCACGCAACCGCAAGATGCCTTGCCGGAAACGGAAGTTTACAGACCACCCCAGTTCCCGTTTGTTTTGTTTGCAAAGGTAGATGGCACCTACCATGCGGTGGGCGGCATCCGTGTCAGTGGCGGATACTTTGAAGTCGATAGCGAAGGCTTTGAACAGTTCGCGTATGGATTGGCAGAACCGCCGTTTGAATTCGACCTAGGCGTGCACGCTCTCTCGACAAACACAGTCAACGGTGGATATGTCTCCTTTCCAGGCCACCAGGCTGGCCTTCGCTATAACAGTATAGGAGACCCATATGTGTTGGACTTGGACCAAAGAGGCAGGATTCAGAACAAAACATTCTACTCATGCATGTGGGATGGTCACGGCACTTACACCATTCACACCACACGCGAAATGGAATGTTGCTGTTACGAAGCGGAGATGTACTTCGGAAAATACAATAGGGAAACGCGCGAGTACATGGAGGCATCGTTCGAGGAATACTTGCCAAGGAACGGGACCGAGCCAGAGCCAGAGAGTGCGTGATTTTGTAGCTGAATACAAAAATTACTCTGCTAAATCGATGTTTCATCCGTAGTAGAAAAATGCTCTGCGCTTTCGAGTCACTTGAGTAGAGCGGAAGGAGATACCTGTCGTTGTGTTAGACCGCCTACTCTACTCGAAATGACTCTTCTAACGGGCAACATGTAAAGCCACCAGATAAGTACACCTTGAGCAGTCCGTTGAAGCCGAAAGAAGTAAAGCAGTGAGAGGTCTAGCCCAACACTGAATTGCATATGATCCACGTAAAACCAGAAATAGCCTTTCGGTATGGGCGTGGAAAACGGACAGTGGCGGCCACGAATTTTTGCTCTTTCGGTGAGTCCGAGCTGGTTTCAAATGGTTTTAAAGCAGCTGGCGAGGGCCAATGTACACGAGCAAAATTGAACAGCTGTGCTTTTAGTCACCCTAGCATAGGCTTCAACGCAAAAGGTTAATTTCACTCCGAGCTCTACTACATGGCGATAGTTAGATTTCGGCACCGGTAACAACAAGACATCTTGTTAAAAGACAAGAGCCAGAATGTGGCCAAAAGGTGGTCAAAGTACAGACCCGAGGTGCTTTCTTGAGGTCAGCACAGGAACATGTCATGGTTTATATGGCGGCTTCAATTTTGGTGGCGTAGTTTTGTCAATTCGCCGAGCCGTTTTGAAGCATGTATTGAACAGTCACTTTCAGACCGACACCAAAAACTACTGGACATTGGAATCGTCCCCGGCTTAAAGTCGCCTGAACTACAGTCACAAGGACGCTCAAGAGGGAAGAAAAAGAACATGCAACATCTTCCCAAGAACAAGCGTAAACGCTAGGGCGGCCCCGACCCCCCCGCCTCCCCTCGAAAAACCTCAGTCGTCCTCTACTTCACTGTTGAAAACTTACTCGTGGTGAATGAAGCAGACCTAAACGGTACATATTTCAGTGAAGCCCAAATCTTGGGTTACTCCATGGGAGCCTTTCGGTTTCCTGGTTTTGGCAGAGAAAGCCCACTTCCGAGTATGTCTGCGACTAAACCATCCATGTTGAAGCCGCTAGTGGAACCTCTTTTGCACTGCATGAGAGCGGCCGCCGTTCCCAAAGTTGCACCCAAAAACTCTGAACCCTATTCTGAGTAAATAGTGTCCTTCTTCCAGATCAAAGTAGTTTTGGCCCTCGAACTCTCTAACTTCCCTGCGCTTTCGCTTCTTACAGGGGTTAACGAGTGCATAGGAAGAGCCACTTGGGAAGGCCAAGATACATTGGATGTGAGTCGCATTGGTCAGCCCCGAGTTATACCTGACTTTGACCTTGAGTCTGATGGCAAGATTTTGAAGGTTGAGGAAGACATACGAAAACGCTTATAGTGAAATGAGTATTTAATTCCTGAAAGAATAAATTATTGCACTGGGCGGCGGGGCCAATATCTATTTATATTACTTATTATACGCTATATATATTCCATGAATATTTATATGTAGCATATTCCCTTCAATCGAAGTAGTTATATGCCGGGCCGTAGGCCGATTACTATACATGCTTTTCGAAGATAACCAAAACTGAAATGTATTATGCATGTTTTTAATAATAAGTAAATATATTCATTAAATATATCTATTGAACTTTTCAAAAAAGTTAAGAATGGTTCTCTTACCTATGTGGATATATAATTTATTACAAGCTAGTTAGCATCGCACACATGGCTCTGTGGTTTTGTAAGGGACACTTTACATGTTTCAAGTCGGTTTAGTATATTGATATACAAGGATATGTAGGTAGACCTCACCGGCCACCGACCTATGCGAGCAGTCTGGGGCTTTATATAATTTCCGTTGGACTGCCCATATCGCTCCGTCAACCATGACGTCATCTGATCGTATTGGTGGTCTGCTCCATATTGGTTGATTGCATGCGCTCCTTCATCGAAGTACCTTGACTCCTGCCATTACGATGAACTGAGCCATGCCCCAATATTGGGAGTCGGAATTAAGTGCGTTGGCAGTACCCATTTTAGCTTAGCCTTTCACACACACGCGTCCAATAGGGTCTGATTTTGACTGTTCATTCAGCCTGTTTGGCATAGTGGTTAACCAAGCACTCGATAGGTTGGAATTTTGCGCCATTACATCCCCTCGCTATGGTAGGAACTTCAATATATAGTCTTGTATACCCTTGCCAAGACTATGAACCAACATCTACGATGTTTAATGAAACTGGTCCTAAGAGTCTGATTGAACGCATTACTTGATTGTAGTCGTTAAACTTGCTGCATATTCAGTAAGAACATGCCTTTCAAATATCTAGGTATTCACATACAGAAAGATGTAGTGTCATTAAGGTGAAGAATTATGAATTATATTGACGTCGCGGCGGATGCTGATTACATTCTGCTTTTATGTACTAAGAGGCAGATCTACTAAGAGTACTGTGGACCATGAATATACCACCGGAAATGTTAAATACTTGACTGAAAACAGTACCCCACATGAAGATATGAATGTCCCATTCCTTCTTTTCCTTCGAGGCTTAGGCCCAGGACCACTACTACAGTCCCCCAAACCGACATCGTGGTTATCTCAGAAGATGCAACCTCAGATCCGCCTATGATCCGCCAAACCTAGGCTGACTGGAACCTTTTTAAGGTTCAAAGTTCCACATTGTTGAGTGACAAGGACTGAGCGCGCACTTTGTTATTAAAATATACTAACACGGATGTTTACAAAGAGGCCTAAACCTGTCCTCCTGAGTTGGTGAAGGCCCACTCCAATACTATAAAAGGAGTTGGGTTTCCCAAGCTTATAAAAGGAATCAGATAAACCACGGAGGTGAGACATGCCTAGAATGTCCACCAATTACAGACCCACAAGGGATACTTCTCGCGTAGATTCAAATGGACCTTTACTTGAATCCTCAGACCCCCCCAGGAGTTGTTCACACATACTTAGGATACCATGAAGTCGCTCCTTGACTTTAGCTAGAGTCACTCCCCTTGGAAACTCTATGGCAAACCGGATCATCCAAGCTTTGACCCGGATTGGAAAACAAAGGATTTACACACATTCATACTGCACACTGGCCAGTTTCTTCGTAAAACTGCAGCTAAATCATTTTCGGAATTATCATTATCTTCTCTAAGCACTAGACGCGGCTATTCTATCTAAGACAATCAAAAAATAATAGATAATATTGCTCCTGAAGCAATGGTACTAAAACGAAATCAAAAACCAGTCGATATTTGAGGTATTAGTCACGTTCTAGTTGAGAACGCTTTCAGGCTGAAAGCAAGTATTACCCTGTCTGAACCTGATTTGATGCGCTCTTTGGATCCGACATATTTTGGACATCCCAGAAGCCGATGACAGCGGCCTTTTTGGGTACACCAAAACTATTCAGTTCGGTGTTGCGCAGACTTTCACCGACTCCCTTTTTCACTTGATCAATACCCAATTTCTCAGTTAAAATGACTGATCAGATTTATGCCCGGGCGAGGGACGGGTGCTAAGAAGCCTGAATAAGCATATTTTCAAATTAATGTCAAAAGGGAAGAATATTCTCGAATAAAAATATGTAAAAAGCATTTGTGCCGTAAATCTGTTGACATCGTTCTGTTCCTGGCTACGTTGCGCGAAAGGACTTTGCAGCCGTTTGCAGCCACCGTCCAAAGGGCCAGTGCGTATGTACGGCGCTTATCTTTGGCCAACATGGCTTTGACGAATAGGGTCGCGACACCCGCCGATTGGAACGTATTTAATGAACTTAATAGAAATCATCGTCTTGAAACTCGGTAAACCCTTATACATATTGAACCAAGCGCCCGTGGAGTGGAACGAAATGAAAATGGATGCTATAGAAAAATGGGCCTCAAGAACTTGTGCACGAAAAGTGCTTCCATGATACAAAGCAAGGACATGCTCAAAAGTCTTTGCTTGAACTGTGGATAGTTTGTTGGTAATGGGTACGACCATGAATGGTGTGTTGCGGTCTATGGAAACACGAAGTAGACACTTTACAAAGACCCAAAGTTCTAGCATAAACATCACAATAGGAACCAGTTATAGTGGATTTCGTTTAGACAACCGCATTTTGACGTTCGACAAGTCTATAGGATACAAAGTTAGTTTGGTGGTCAGGGGCCTGCAGATTCCAAAGGATTCGCAGACAATTCATTAGAACACACTGGTGAGCCTTCTGACCAAGAATCTTTTCGGTCATTTGTCGGCGAGCTTTTATTAGCGGCTAATCAGTATGATAACATAGTGCTGATTTCAACGGCATGCCCGAGGTACAAGTACGAGTGAACAGCGCAAAGAGCTCTTCAATTTATCCATCTTATTTGGGATTAATTTGACTGTCTAACCTATATCGTGACAGTTGCATAATCCAAGCTACCTTTGCAACCGTACATGAAGGCCCCTCACTTGCTCACTACATGATAATATTCGATGACCAAATCTGGAAAGCAAGACTAAAGGCGATAGTATCGACCAATAGTATTCCTCCATGCTCTGCTTCGGATAGTCTAACCGGACCTCCCATTGCCAGCATCGGTGGATTTTGTTTGAAACACGGTGACAGAATATCTTCTGTCTTTAACCATCACACGTGTGTGCATTTGGTTTAAGAATTGATATTAATACGTAACGTGCCCATGACGTCTGTTGTATCCCTGAACATGTCAACCATTCGAAACGCTACAGCCACCAAGTTGAACTGGTTGAAGTAAGCCCCGAACTTGGGTAATCGCGGGTCTGACTTCCAAGCGCTCAGAACTATCGTATCCTGTAGACCATGTTTCAAACCCAAATAGATAGGTCTGGCGCACTGTATAGATTAATCTGGCCAAGACTTTAAACTCTCCTGTGATATGAAAGCATTCAACTAAAAAAGGCCGCAGGAATGAAGTTTTAAGCACATATTTGACTGCGCAAAAGCAGCTTCTGGGAAGATAATACCCATGCATTCTGTATGCACTACTCGGAGCATGTGGAGCTTTTGACAAAGCCTTTGACAAACCTTGCTTTCTCCAAAATACTTCCCACTCTCATACGTTCCATTTCCCTTACGCTTTTTTGGTTGATGAGGCACTCTGAATATCAAGGCTACCTACCGCTAACGCGCGACGTGGCAGCTAACTATAAACATCAACCTAGTGAACCTACAGTAATTTGATATCATGTCATTTGGCCTTCCTTCCCCCGTATTTGGGCAATGCCTACTTTCCTTATGACATTACTGCGAACATACACGGAAGGACACTGTTTTAGATGGCTCTGCAACCAGGCCTGTCAACTATAAATGTAAAAGACTCGATAGACTTGAAGCATCACTTTGGCAGTTCAATTCTAATACAGCATCGCCAGTACCCACTGAACCGCCCCAAGTCTGGAAATTTGCTCCTGGCAGTCTAATACCCCCTCCGTCTCTCCTAGAAGACTCAAAGGCGAAACGTTCATCTCCGCGGGTTTGCGCCCTGTCACAAGCGGAAGTATTTTACTTCAACCCACTTCAACAGGCCATGGCAAGAATCTTAAGGACGGTTTTAATCTCCGCCGGAGCTTCTTCGAAAGTACCACTGTGGGGCCAGAACAAAAGGTTGGAGGTTTCGGACGGCTCATTCATGTTCGCCAGAGTCTGAAAAGTGCCTCCGCTAAACCTCTTAAGTCTATTGCAGAGTGGATTCGAAGGATCAGGTTCGTGGGCTGGTAATTATTATGGGGCAAATTAACCGAAGACGAAGGCCATGGATCTGGTCATAGAAGAAGATCTGCATAAACTGAGGAGAATGGGAATCCATTGGTAACCACACAATGACGGTAAACTAACATATAAGCAAATAAGCAGGTGTAACAGGGTGTATTTGGTATGTAGAGATAGAAAGATGACTAGTGTAATTAGGAGGGTTCCAATTACTTGATATTTACCATGAATTACGTAATTACATTGGTGTAGTGAGATAAGTATAAAAGGGTCATGACTCTATGAATTCAAAGATAGACTAGTGAATGAAGGGTCCTATTTTGCCAAGGAGAAGGAAATATATATATTATGAATGTAATGAAAAGAATGAAAAGATGGAATTGGGAACAGTGAGATTGGAGAAAAAGGTATTTCGATCATAAACATTAAACGGAAGGAAAATGCATGAGGCAGGGGAAGACCATACACAGAGGGGTTGGTAATACCAAGGACCTATGTGAGAGTCCAGTGCAAAGTATATAAGGATTCCGCACAGCCTATGAAGGTCCTGGATAGTTCACACCTGAAAATCTTCCTGAACAGGAAATACTCCTGGTGCTTCTTTAAATGATCACTTGCGGAAAAACACGGAACCTAGTACACATTCTACACGTACTTGGAAACCCTTCTCACGCTCTCCGAGACTATTACCTGCACGAGATTATGGCGAACCAGTTAAAAGGATCATTGACCCAGCACTTGATCTTACTTTACTCTACTTTTCCTTCCTACACGACTTCGGACCAGCCAAGGTCTGTAGAAGGTACAACATGTGTTGAAAGTCAAGGACTGAGCCCGCTTCTTGTCTTTAAAGTGTACTAATACGATTGTTCACAAGTGGCCTAATCCGTGGATTCCTGAGCTGTTGAAGACCCACTCCAAAATTATAAAAGGAGAAGAGTTTCTCATCTTATAAAGTAATCAGAAAAATTACGGAGGTGGACCTGCTCGGAATGTCCACCAATTCCAGACCCACAAAATACTCATCTCGTGTAGATTCAAGTGATGGATCACTGGAATCCTTAGAGTCCTTTGAAGATGTCACATACTTAGAGGACCATGAAGATAATTCTTAGCTTCCGTTAGAGTCACTCCCATTGGAGACTTTATGGAAAACCGAATCATCCAACGCATGATCCGGATAGAGGAAGTAAGGAACTAAAACATGTGGACCTTCAGTTGGTACAAACACTGGCCCAAAGTACCTGGATCCTTACTTGGTACTAAAATCAAATACTCCGGACGTTTGAAACCAAAGGAAATGAGAAGAAAAAATTCAAGGGCTAGAAATCAAAAATAAAAAAATCAAATAATCAATTAGACAACAGGGAATCAAAGAGTTGAAGGTGAGAGTTGAAAGACCAATCCTGAATTCTTGTGTGGGACCGCCTGGAGGCAAAATCAGCAGCAAGATGCCCGGCTCGTTTGTCCATAGCTATTCCACTTTGGATTGCACCTGTTTTTAGCGGCCCAATAGGATTGGGTGCTCCATGCGGATCATGAGACACCTGGTTCCAGTATCCGTGTTCTCTTCATCAGATGCAATACCCACGCATATGTACCATTCTTGCACCAACACAGCAAAACTTTAGTGATCTATTCAGTCACACCGAACCTGTTCCCTAGGACTCTAGGCTGGGGCTTGTACCTTTTGTAGCTACAAAGAGCAAAACATTCTGAGGAAAAAAGGGGAGTCACCGTGTAGTCAGTCAGAAGCGGCGCCGAAGGGCCCTCGGTGGTCTTTGTGTATTGGATGTTCAACAGCTTCATTCAATTTGAACCTCGGATTGGTACTTCTCCATTCAGAAACCACTCGCACCCAAGCAACGCAAGGAACTCTCAGCCTAGAGAGGTTGCAGGATTTGGTTTCCTGCCGAAATAGAACAAGGTGCAGGTCAAGAACACATACCTTGTCGTACACCAAACGCCAATGTTCCCGATGTAGTGTGGAGGCTACACCAATAGGGCAATGAGTCCGAAAAGCATCGCACTGACGGCATTTCGGGACGCTCCATTGACGAACGGAGTCACTTTGGGGTTAGTGGAAGTCAAGCCCAGAGCGGTCCTATTCCCGCCGCCAGCCAAAGACTTGATCGAATCGAGCTTCTTGTTCTGACTCGGTTTTTTAGGAGTCTCGCTTTTCCCCTTAGGACCGCGACTTGGCGGGGAACCACTCTCGCTCTCAATTTGCACACCCTTATCTTGCCTGATGGGTTGTGGTCCTTCTTCCGCCGAAACGTTCTCTGTCTGGTCTGAACTAGGGTTCCTGGATTTTTCACTTGACTCGTTGGTATCGTCGCATAATTCGTCGGCAATATGATTTGGCACGCTTTGCTTATCGCTGGGCTTGCTGATGTTCTGATTCGACTCATGAGAGGGAACTCCTTCCTTAGTTTCCTTTGCAGATTTTTGCGGTTGGGTGGCCGCACCAGTCTCAGTAGCACCTTGGGCTCCTCCACCACCCATTACAGCCGGACTGGGCGTCTCGTTAACGGAAATAGTCTCGGGAATAATGCAAACGCCCGGGCAGGTGAATGTAGTGGGGGTGGTCACAATCACAGTGGATGGATGGCACAGTTCATCACACTTGCTTATGGTCACAGTGGTCGTCAGTGAGATGTAAGTAGTGTAGTCAATACGGGTATTCCACACAACCGACTTGCCAGTCTCGCACTCGGTGCAGACGGAGGTCGGTGCCGTAGGCTCCTTATCTGACTTGGCATTCTTCTTAGGCTTCTTCTTCCCCGAAGGTTCCGAGGCAGCTTCGTGGTGGCACTCTATGCAGTCACTATCCTGCTCCTGGGTCAGATCGAACAGATGCGAAGAATTCACAATTCTCGTTCTGTTAACGTGATACACTGAAGAGCCCGTCAAGAAATGACTTGTGGATTGTGAAGACAGGTTCGTTCTCAGGCTTGATCTGGAACTATTTGAGCTACTGGATGCGACCGAATTCGTTTCGGAATTATTAAATCCAGATCCTTCCGAACCGTTCACATGGGAGGTTTTGGCGGCGCTTTCAGAAGTTGTGTCATCTTTGGAGTCCTCACCTTTGGAGTCCTCACTGGGCTTGGATTTGCCACTCTCTTCCGGCTTGGGTTTCGAATTTTCCTTGGGCTCCTTTTTTTCACCATCACCGTTTCTGTCTTTTGCCAGATCATCCTTTTCTTGCGGTTTCTTGTTTACCCCACTCTCTATCTTGGGAGTGTCTTTAGCTTTTGCGTCCTCTTTTGGACTGGCTTCGTCAGACACTTTGGCTTCTTCAGGCACTTTGGCTTCTTCGGGCGCTTTTGCTTGACCATCTTCCTCATCGAAAATAGAGTCATGCTTGGCGCCCCCAGAAACTTTGCCGTCGGAGAGACCATCGATCTCGTGAAATTGACCTGTTTTTCTGTTATATGTGGCCACAAATATTTCAATATCGAAACAGTTCCTCTCAGGAAGACCGTTTCTCACGATATCATGGACGGCACTATCAGGACGTTCACAGGACTTGAAATTAGCACCTTGAAGCTTCCCCTTCTTGTCCACCTCTAACTTGAATTTCTCGTAATCGCTTAGCTTGCCGAAACCGAAAATATCAAGCTGAAAGCCTGCAAATCCTTCGAATATTGTGTTTCTTGGGGAGGCATAACTGTCGCTGATATCAAGTTCAACCGGAGGAAGTGGGTATCCGTAGGACAAGGCATTGTAGTACATAAAGTCTGGGTCGCTGGTAAGTGCAAATGATTCATTACCATGCTTTGCAATGAAAACCAAGGGAATTTCGTCATCTTGCGAGGTGGCTTTGGATTCCGACCCTTGTGTTTTGTTTAAACGTTCAATATGTATCTTCCCTTCGTAACAGCCATCGCGCGGAGAGCTATGAATCGTGTGTATGAGCAGCAGCTCAAACTGACATAACGCAACAGTCTGGCTCAGGATCCCGGTGGATTGATCCACCATGAGTAGATTTTCGGTGTTTGCAGAAATGTAGCCAAGCATGTCAGAATTGAACCCCACATATTTTGTGGGAGCGTCTTTGGTTACAAGTCGACCCCCTTGATAGTAGAATTGGTGGGCTTTAAGACTGTGGATTCCCCACAAAAAGGCACCTGCATCGGCCGAGAGTATGAGTGGCAAGCTTCTTCCATCAGCTGTTATAATGATGGAATATGGGCCGCTGCTGTCGCTCGAGTTCTGTTCATCTTTGGTAGCCATTCCTGAAGCAGTGAGGTTGTTATGCTTTCCGGCCATCTCTTTGTTGTCGGATGGGGCCTCATCTTTTTTATTAGCATCTCCTGAAGTGGAGAGATTATTTTGTTTTCCAGCTTCCTGTCCGCTCTCCGGTGGGGCCTTATCATCTTTAGTAGCATTTTCTGAAGCAGTGGGGCTGTCTTGTTTTCCAGCTATCTCTTGGTTTTGGGGTGCCTGATCACCTTGAGCCGTCGGTGGTTTTGCGTCAGGCTGAACCTATTTTTCAACACTAACTTTATCTTTGGGATCAGGTACACCAGTATCATCATTAAAGTAGAGAATGTACAACTTGGTTGGGTTGCAGCCTTCACGCTTCTCAGTGGAAACGTATGTGTATTCAGAGGGACAGTGGAAAACGTCAAGATTCGACACTGAATTGTCGTCAAGCAATTGCCAATCAACTTTTGGAACCTCGGGACCATGGAAAAGTTTCGATTCCACAAACCCCAAGGTACCGTCCGAAGTGCGCACAAAACGCCGTTTGGCTTCGTCGGTTTCGTAATACACCTCTGTGGGAAACTCGGGTGTAAAAGAGGCAATGGTGGTTTTGTTTGCGTCATAGTAACTCACGCCGAACGGCACGAACCCGTCTTTCTGCTTAATGAACAATCCCAACGATTTGCCAGTCGCGGGCCTGATAAGAGGAGTGTCTGCCCAAACGGTGGTGGTCACAAGAGCAGCCAGTATCAAATGAAAGGTCTTCATGGTTTGGGGCTTTGATGGGGGATTCTCGCGTGACTTTATACCTTGTGAGGGTGGGCGCCTGCCATGCACTAGGCAAACTAAAGCAGCAGGTGCAAAGGCAACAATAGCGCCCAGTGAGATTAGCGTGTGTGTAGTGACGCCGTGGCTTCAACAATGGTTGAGCGACAATTCCTTGTGGGATGTGGCCAGCCATGCGTGGAGTCCCATTGTTTCCCAAGCCCTTGCCAGCAAAACCTTGGCATTGAAGCTAAATTAAGCCGCGATATTGTTCCGGTACAAACCTCACTTAGAACGCCACGGACTATTGGCACATTCTATTCGACGATCTCTTGGTACAGAATTCGGGTTACAGACTCGCTTCTAAAATCTCATGACTCCATTCGGATTTCCATGCCTCGATTCGATCCCATGACTAGATTCGATTCCCATGACTCGACTCCAAACCTCCATTACTCACTCCCAGCGTTTCGTCACCTTTTCTATAGTCATGGCTCAAATGTATTTTCATGGCTCCTTGCATACCCATGGCTCAGGTTCCACCTTGCATTACGCCGACTCCAGATGTTCCCGTCCGTATTTGGTGTGATGTACTCCATACAGCCCCGCTGGCGTTGTATCCGGGTCAAAGTTGAAAGCGGTTGAGGCGGTCCTTCAGCATTTGAAACACCTGTGCGTAATCCAAACATTGTGAGGAGACAACAATGGGGTTGCCTGTACAACGCGCACTGGCGCTCAGCCAAGCCTGCACGGGGATCCGATCCAGACCCACGCTCACGACCGGGGCCTTCACGAAGCACAGGCAGCGCCCAGAAAGATCTGTGTTTTTTTGCGGAGTCTTAGCAAACCGCCCGGAGCTGGGTAGTGTTTCGGCTTGGAAAGAGGGTGGACTTCTGTGTTTTTTGTTGAGCAGGGGCTTCCGCTAGCCATATTGGGAACAAAGGGGCCGTGCTGGCTTTTTCCCGCCGCACCACCGGACAATGCTGGCGGACCGGACATTGTTTTGTGTTGTTTCTGTTTTTCGGTGAGTGCGTGTGATTTAGGCTTTTCTTTGTGTTGACTTCTGGGTTGACTTCTGGGTTGACTTCTGGGTTGACTTCTGGGTGTTTGTTTTCTTTACTGTTTGGTGTTCTTGTTTACTTATTTGGTGGTTTAACCTTTGTTCTGTTTGAGCTTGCCTTTTTGGACTGTTTCCTTTCAAATCAACTTTTGGTTGGGTGTTTCGGCTTGGGGCTTTTGGTGTTGGTACAGACACTAGTAGCGGGCTGTGGCCTGTTGACTTGGTGCTACGGGCTCCACATGCTCGGCTAACTCTCACCACGTTTGACGTATCGCTGGTGCAAGTAAAGAGCCCTTTTGGTACTGGTGTTCTCATAGACTCGGTGAAGAGTATTCCGCCACAAACGTTCTGTGGGCGAGCCGTCCCACCCAAGAATCCCATTGCCAAAAAGCTTGACTCAAGCTTGCTACTATGGCTGTGATTTACCCCTCTCCAACACCAGTAGATCACCCATCTTCCCGAGCAGACACTGGTTGGGCGGCTACAATCACAAGAGACAGATTGGTGGCTTTACGAGATGAACTTTCTCTTGGCACGAGAAGGGTCGCTACGGCATTCAGCTAGCACGCGTGACCTGCCTCTTTCCTTTTCAATTTATTTAGATACCACCCTCCTGAGCCATGTTCAAAGAAGCAAAATGTCTTGGCACACGCTGCACATTACTAGAAAAGGGAGAGACTCGCTTTTGCTGCGGTGGGTCTTCAAAAGCTTCAGCCTGACACTCCCCCAGAGACTTGAAAACCAGTCGGGACCATGGCGCCCCCTTGGCTTGCATTACACTCCGGTCCAGCAGCGACGCAATTTGATGACGGTGGTGTGCCCCATACTTGAGCCTCCTTTCCTTTGCCCACACTCTACGCTCTGGGCCCAAGTTGTAACGCTACGAGATCGAGAATCGTACCTCATGAGATTGGGTAGATTCTAATAATGGCCAATATTAACACCTCTGGTAAAAAAGCCTGAGGTACTCCTTTCAAAATAAACCAATTGGACGTCTCTGAAACGAAGTAGTGCAAATTTTTACTGTAGTGAGTTGTCCCTTGAGCACTTACTTACCATTTCGAATCAATTACCAAATTAGGTCGTGACTACAAGACTCTGCTAAAGACCAAAGACTGAGCGCGCTATACTCAGCCACTGTGTTTTTTATGGTCTCCTAAAGCGGTAAGCGGGACGACTAGATCACCCAAGTGTTACATGGGTCGATCCCAAATATAACACGCGAGCTGCCTGCCAACGCGATAAGAGAATCATACAAACCCAGGTACGAGTGTCAAAGATGCCTCCTAGACCCAGACCCACTAAAACAAATGTATCTGCTAATGGAAGGAAGGCCACAACTATCTTCATGGTATCATGGTTGTGTTATTCGAGCTCGGTGCACCACTGGTATCAGTCCGTGGTTAGTCTACGGTTGTCCAAACACACCCATGTATAACGCTGAACAGGAATCCACTTTACAGGGGAAGTTTACTCTCCAGGGTTGTGTGCGAGCCTTGTGGCACTGAAGACACTCTAATCATTGATCCAGTTAAATTGACATTGGCCTTTTATGTCGTCTTATTTTGGTACACACTTGTCCTGGGCGGTTGATGTGATCGTAAATGATAGCGGGCCCAGATGGCGGCTGTATGCCGGAGCGGCCACAGTTTGATTCCATTCTTAACCGTTTTGGGCATGTGTCATGTTATTTCAGTTTATTCACGGACCAAGAGAAGTTGCCTTTGTTGACAGTGGCTAATAAGGGGCATCATCTAGACTTATATAGCTGAACGCTGGCAGGGAAGGGCCCCGATGCTCCACTCTTTGAGGGCATGGGTGAATGTTCAGGTACGTATCCCTTTTACCACCCAAAGGGCCAACTTTGGACAAGAGTGGTGCCTGAGCCAGGCAAGCCTGCATCGGGGAAAACCCCGACGTTACTCCCGGTATAGTGCAAGTGGGGCCCCTCGTCTAAGCCTTGAAGGCAGTGGTCGTTGGACCCGCCCCTCCATGTGGGTTCCCAGAGCGGGGAACGTCAGCACGTAGCAGGTCAATCGTGTATCTATGGGTAACACACGGCCCGTGATGGATCTGACAGAATGGGTGCTGAATCAAATTGACTAAGATTGCGTGGTAGAGGTCCCACGCCTTTGCGATTAAGCATCGTAGAGGTGCGACCTTACGTGTGCAGATTAATTGCGGTCTGGTTGCACTATCCATGTGTGACGTGGTTCCTGTGACAAGATTGCGTGCTTGTTTTCTTGTCTTATTAATGAGTAAATGCTGAGTGAGCGATACTGAAAGAGGCCTGTTCGTATATAATAGGGTTTTACCATGAAGCGACAAATTGAGAACACCGTTAAAAACTGTCAGTAAAAATACCGGGGGTCAGGGTTGTGAAAAAGCCGGGCCAGGAGTCAATAAAATCAAGTGAATCTTCAAATGAAGGTGATGCAAGTAATCAATCTGAAATCAAAGAGATTAACCACGGATGAAATACATTACTTCCGTATACGGACGCGTTATTACCGGGAATACTGCAATGGTTCTTCCAGGCTCCTGCTCAACCTTTGTCGAATTATAGTGTTTTGACGCACCGGTGAAGAAATCTGTTCCGGTTTTAGTGTACAACAGAAGCATCTGCTTCGGTGGGTGGGTCTCCCGGCACTTCATGTTTCTCAAAGAACCATGAGACTAAGCATGAAACCAAGGTGTCTGCCGCAACTCGACACAACTCTGACGGTCTCAGAGGACGATTACATCAATAGTGGTAGAAATCTCGGGTGCTCGTACGGCCATACGATTCCACCTTCTGCTCTCAGCGAGACTTCTAATGGCGGCACTCTGTCGACAAGCAGCGTTCCGCGTCACGTTGCTATTCTCACCTCTCGAGGGAGAATGCCTGATCCCCTTGATTCTTCGAACACAATTCCACAATCATTTGCTGAGGCACAGAGGTTAGCGCATTGGATTCGATTGGATCTTCTGGAAGGAAGCACGCCAAGCTGAGATGAAGGTGCATGAGGAGAATCAAGCCTTCTCCCTGGTCCCCTGTCCCTCTGGTGTCAAACCTCTAGGATGTCGAAGGGTTTTCACAATCAAAGATGATAACAAGTACAAAGCGAGGGTTGTTGCCAAAGGCTACTCACAACAGGAGCGCTATTAATACCAACGAGTCTGCAGTTCGCTTGATATAAACGCACGGTTCATTTATGGCTTTTCCTCGTGGCAGTGTTCAGCAACATGTACACAACTTTCCCAATTCTTGCTCTTGGCTGGACTCAGGGTTTCCTGACTCAACTTGGTAATGATACCGCCTCAAATGGAGAAGGTGTCTCCGAGTAAGGTGAACGAGGTTTCGCTGCACTTGCTTGGTTTTCACTATATACACTTGGTCTTCAGGTGTCGTATGCGTCGTAATACTTGGAAATTCACCTATCCTGTGGAAGTCAAAACTACAAACAATTGTTGCAACAGCCACTCTAATTCCAGAATTGATTGCACTTTGTGCTACAACAGCAGAAGCACTATGGATTAGGAATTTCTTAGAGGAGTTAACAGAAAGAAAGAAAATCCAAATACTCTGTGACAATCAAGCTGGAATTATAACTATCAAAGAAAATAAGCATTACGACGGATCAAAGCACATCGGTGTCAAAGTGGAGTTCGTCAGAGAGTGTTATAGGAATGAAGATATCAATATTGAATATGTAAACACAAAAGTGAACATGGCCGATATCCTCACGAAAGCACTTCCAAGACAACCGTTCTACAATCTATGTGAACTAGGAAGTATTGGCGATAGCCCTTAAGAGGGAGTGTTGAGTGTCGGGACTGAGCGCGCACTCTGGTATTAAGACGCACTAATATTTGTGTTGAAAAAATGGCCTAATCCTTGTCATCCTGAGTTGTTGAAGGCCCTCTCCAATACTATAAAAGGAGTTGGGTTTCCCAAGCTTATAAAAGTAATCAGGTAAACTACGGAAGTGAGACATGCCAAGAGCGTCCACCAATTCCAGACCCACAAGAAATGCATCTCGTGTAGATTCAAGTGAACCTTCACTTGAATCCCTAGAACCTACTGGAGAGGTATACACATACTTAGAGGATACCATGAGGTCGCTCCTTGACTTTAGTCAGAGTCACTCCCCTTGGTAATTCTATGGCAAACCGGACCACACAAGCTATGACCCGGATAGTGAGATTAAGGAATTACAGATGTAGCTGGTCCTTTAAGATTTCAAAAGTGTATTTCGGCCGTCATAGTAAACCAAAAGCAGTCAGGTTCCGGAAATCGCCCCAATACTCTCACCAACTCAACCTCATATTTTTGTCCATATCAATTTGATGGAATTCGCTTTCTGAGATAACCAGCACAGGGCCCTCTATATGTTGAGAGTTGTACTATACACTCCGGTGGTCTGGGATGGTTAGCACCTTGGTCTCTTGAAGGAGCAATATTTGATCATCAGAGGTGGGCCAACTGTACGCGTTCAGGAACCTGAGACAAGAAGCTACTTCATGAGCGCTACCTTCTACAACAAGTTTACTTTGTTAACATTAAAATCAAACTCTTTTTTGGGTCGAGTCGCATCCAATGTCAGTCACACGCTCCTGTCATACTCACCGCTCCATACGCCCTGATGTTTTAGAGTCAAAGTGATGGATCTCTGGAAAGGCCTTCCGCTTTGGTTTGGTCGTAGGCATTCGTGAGTTGCAATGTTCCACAATCCCGTTATGGTCGCCGAATCCCCGAATGTCGTCCATAATCCCACCTCCAAGGGTTCATTTCAGCATTCTTCATCCAGCTCGCAATGGAGTTCATTACCGCAAAGCCACGCAGGAGTACCATCAAACCTCATCAAAGAATCACTTGCCAATTCCACTCCCGCTTTAGTTTGGTCCCAGATATTCCTGAGTTGCAATGTTTCACAATCCCGTTATGATCGCCGAATCTCCGAATGTCATCCATAATCCCACCTCCAAGGGTTCATTTCAGCATTCTCAATCCAGCTCGCAATGGAGTTCATTACCGCAAAGCCACGCAGGAGTACCATCAAACCTCGCCAAAGAAGTTCATGTCATTTCCAAATTTCCACACTTTCCTCTGAATATCAGTTAGTAAGTAGCCACAGTATTTCACTCGCCTGTGACAAGCCATTGAAGCGACTCTTTTTCTATTTTCTCTTTTTTATTATTATCTTTCTTTTTAGTTTCTTCTTTTTCATCATTTCACTTCAATCTTCATTCATTTCCGTTTCACTCCATGCGATTCGTAAACATGTGTCGAGAATCGCAGTGTCACCTTCTCAAAAGTCAGTTGCAACTCAGCGCGCGCGCGACTCACTGACTGGTGGAGAGCCTTGATGCGCTCCAACTTCTGCAGCGATACTTCGTGTGCCTTCAAGAGATGGCATTCGTCCGAGAAGCTATTCTGGTTTTCCAGGCTGACACAGCCAATCAACTCGTCCAACTCTTTTGAAGATAATGGGCGCCGGCGGAGTGCTTGCATCCACACATTGTGGAACTGTTGCAGGTACCATTCTTTAAAGGCGTAGGCATCCTTGTGACCCTGGATCACATTGGCCAAGCTCACGCCAAAGCCTGCTTCAATCTTCCCAATACTCTCCTTTGCACTGTAGTCCAGGTATTCCATGGTCTCCATATCCTCCATCATGGTAGAGAGTGTGTGCTCATAGTCTGCCAAGTTTTCGTCTGAACTTTCATCGCCCGCGATATCAGTACAAACTTTCACAAAGTCTTTGCCAGTAGCCCGAACACTCTCTAGGAGGGTAAGTAAGTATGCTTCAATGCGCTCATGGACACTGAACTGTGCTAAGAACGTCTTCTTGCACTTGTTCATTAAGCTATCCTGGGTGCGCACTGCTGCTTGTAGTTGCAAAAGATGACTAGAGCAAGGGTTCACCACCTCGTGAGCCATCTCTTCTGGAAGAAAATTGATGAAGGTTGGTGCTTGTCTTCTGTTGGTGCCACCGCCCACCATTT